>JASSUY010032746.1:0-107714 GCA_032466535.1 Forpus xanthops
TGGAGCAAGCTGCTCTATGGAAGGTGTCCCTGCCCATGGCAGGGGTTGGAACTGGATGAGCTTTAAGGTCCCTTCCAGCCCAAACCAGGCTGTGGTTCTCATTCCCACACTGCAGCAAAGGGGTTCATTGGGGGAACCTCCTTTCCCACTGGGTTACTCAAACAGCAGCTCCAACAGTCACATGTATGGAAAAGCTGAAAGTCCTGACTGTGCTTTGGCTTCTTTTAATGCATTTTAGCAGCAGCTAAGAGAGGAGCGAGTTAGGGACCAGCTGGAAGCATGCAGAGCACCAAGGGTGCTCCAAGGAGGAGCATAGCACTGGGAACTCCTCCACAGCAGCAGGGATGGTGGAAAAAGCAATAGAGTTCATAAAAGAGAAGTGGGAATGGATTCAAAGGGGCCTTTTCAGGCAGTGGGTAATTTGTGCACACCCTGGGCCACGCTGAGGTGAACAGGAGCGGGGTGAAGACAGCGCAACCAGACTAAGCACCAAGGGGAGGAAAAGAGGCTGAGCTTTAAATGAGGGGTGAGATGTGGTTGCTTAAACCAGACCTGAGGACAGCCCATTTCCTGACTAAATGTTGGGTTCTAACAAAGGGTTTCCACAAAGCTGCCCTCATGGCCTGAACTTAACCCTGTGCATTCCTGACCCTGCAGTGAGGAGTCTCAGGGGAGCCTGATCCTTCCTTTTCCCATCGAAGCAAACCCACTCTCTTCCACCCAGGAAAACCCACCAGGACCAAGCAAACACCTTTGTGTTGATTGCCCTGAATGGTTGTGTTTGTTCTGCTCTGGGGAGAACTTACTTTGACCTTTTTGGGTGTTGGACACAGAGCTCAACACTCCTGACTGTGAAAAGGATGCTTGGGGGTTTGATGGGATGAGCACAGTAAAGGAGGGTGGTTAAAATCATTAAAGCTTTGACTGTGCCTATGTTTGATGTTCTGTAGAGCACTTTTAAAGCAGTGTTAGCGCTTTGCTAGTGTTTTCCTGAATTCCTGGGGCTGTGCCTTCCAAGGAAGAGTTTATCACAGCAGAGGTGCTAAAGCCTCTCACAGTCACACAGGGCTGGAAAGTGATATTTCAGTAAGTCCTTCTCACAGCCCGCTCTCAGTTCATCCCCACATGCAGAAGCAGGAAGGAAGACAGTGGATGTCAGCAGGAGATGATCTGGCTGGCTGGCCTAGTAAAATCAGAACCATCATGAGGCTGCTGATGAAATCCTAGGTTGGTTTGGTTTGGAAGGGACCTGAAAGATCTGAGACTTATACAGTAACTAGATGAAGCTGATTTTTCCCTACTGTGGCATAGAGTAAATGGGACATTGCTTTGGTTACTGCTTTTGCTTCTGATTAGGAGTCCTTGTGTTTCTGTCCATGCTACTGTGAGCTCTATTTCATTTATTATGTGTCTGTCTATATCCTCAGGATGGATACTTGCTGTACCCAGTCCCTTCTATCACCAGTCCCTCGGTCATTGTGGGTTGTGTTAGCTGGCCTAACCAGTTAGGTTAGTGACAAACCTGCTTTTACTGCTCCTGGCCCATAGGAGCTGCGCTGTGCAGAGCTCTGGATGCGCTCTGCTCTCCATGGCCAGCAGCAAACTGGATGTGCAGCTGGGGCTGGAACCCAGTGCCTGGGATGGAGCAGCTCAGTAATTGCAGCCAGCTCGATGTGAGAGCTGGCTCAAGGGGGGAATACACCCAATTTCAGTGTTTATCAAGGGAGATTTGGGAAGGTAGAGGCTGTTCCACATGCACTGGTTGAGAGTCCTTGCGGGCCACTTAGAGTATCCAGTGTCTGACTGCATCCGTACAATTCCTTAAGGACCTTAAGCAACTGCACCTGCTGACACCAAGCGACTCAGGCTGAGCCTGGAGCAGCTTGGGAGCAAAGTTAAACAAATAAAACCATGGAACATTTTTATATCATGCTCTAATTCTCATTTCTGCCTGAAAGGAGAGGAGCTGAAATTGGGTGTGAAACTGGCCTATGGAGGGGATTGAAGTGCATGTGTTACACGGTATTTGTGTTACCAAAGCATTCAGGGGATGCAGTTGACATAGAGCTTGCTCTGTGGCTGGCTGGAGATGGGCCAGGCGGGTGTTTCGATGGCGAGTTTCTAATCATTCGTTCTCCTAATGAGTAATGTGCTGTTTGCTGAGCAAAGTGACAACTCTGTTGATGTTCACCCCAAAAAGCACATCCTGTGAAGCCAGTGTAACTAATTCTATCACAGAGACTTCTCATCACTATTATTTCATCATTAGGTGACTTTTCTTTTGGCCTAACCCTGACTTTATAAAGTCTGCAGTCAGATAGGAACATAGGCTTGGTAACAGTGGAGGTTTTGAGGGCTTGGAGTGCTTTCTTTAAAACTAGGGATTTTTTGTGCTGCTTGCCTTAGAAAAGGAGGGCTGAGATGCAGATTTGGCCAAGCCAGCTCCTGGGTACAGGTACTTCTGCTTTCTTCTAACCCCCTCCCAGCCTGCTGCTTCCCAGCTGTCTGCTCTGGGATTGTCTGGCTCTGTCACTGAGCTCATCTCAGGCTGCACAGAGCCGTGATGCTGGTAGGAGCCAGGACAGGCAGCGCTGGAGGCCTTGGGACATCATCCCGTGGAAGTGGGACAGGGCTCTGCAGCTCTCGGGATCTCTCCTGCCTGATCGTTTTGCCTTGCCTGCAGCAGAATGAAGGAGCACTTTGTCTTTCCCCTTTTAGCACAAGGGCTCAGGCTTTCAGTGTTACAGCAGTGGTAACTTAAGGGAAAAAAATAATAAAAGGAAAAAAGGGACAAAAAGAGGAAAAGGAGAAAAAAATAAATCTGGCTGAGTTTGGGGGTAATTGGGGCCGTTCGAGGGGGTGCCGGACTCCATCCCCCTTCCTGCCCCTGCCGCAGCCGCGAGGGGACGCGGACGGGTCCCCTCTGACCCTCTCATTCCCCCGTTGTGGGTCCCCTCCCTCTTCCCAACGCTGAGGGAAGCGGCTCGGGCTGCCCTCAGGTTCCCCCTTCTCAGACTTGGCTATTGCCGGGACAGATCGGGAGGGGATGAGGAGGAGGAGGATGTGGTGGAGGAAGGCGGTGAGGGAGGGATGGATGGAGAGGGGCGGGAGATCCGCGCCGGCAGAGAGCTCCCTCCGCCGGGCCGGGGCTGCCTCCTTCCCCCCCGGGGCTCCAACGGCACCGGCTCCTGCAGGCAAGGAGCCGCTTTTGTGATGGAAAGCGCTGGGAGGGGGGAAAGGACCACGACCATCTCCGAGCCGCTCCTGCGGTGCAGCCCGGCGGAGCCTCGGTTCCCCCATCCCCGGTTGGGGCTGCAGGGACCCGGCAGCCGCATCAGCTCCTCCCGCAGCATCCGGGGGCCGCAGGATTCCCTTGTCCGCTCCGAGAGCCCCGGCGGCTGCTTGACAACAGGAAACAATGTGTAGTGAATGGAAAAAGGGGGTGGCGCCGGCTGAACAACTTCCCTTTACATCACTGCCCAAATAAGGAGCTTTAAACTCACCTTTTCTGTTGCAGCCCGGCAGAAGATCCCCCCGGAGCCCCCGGTCCCCACCGCCCGGCGGGCAGAGCCATGGGAGAGCCGCGGCTGCCGAGCGGGGGGCGAGCGCAGGTAACGGACCCGGTCCTGCTTCCAGGCTGCGGGACGGGGAGGGGGGTACGAGCTCTGCTCCATAGATATGCATTGTTAATTATTCCTTGTATCTGCCGTGGAGAGGGAAGAGCAGCCAGTGAGGTGTAATTACAAGCACTTGTAGCAGGCGGGCACAGGATGAGGTCACCGCAGTGAGTAACGCGGAGTTACTGGATGTCGGGTTACTCCACAGTGTAAACACCGAGGGGTTGTTTCTCTTGATCCGGCGCCAGGCAGCCCGGGTGCCTGCCCTGGCACTGGCATGAACTGTTCCGCTCTTAATTGGCGGCCACCTCTAATTAATGTCCTGCGAGCTGGGGACTCCGACCGGCTGCGCCATGGGGCAGGGGTGAGCTGTCTGCCCGTCTGTCTGGGACAGATTTCCTCCTTCTCACTTGTACAGCAATGCAAAGGGGCAGTAGAGGGGTTGTTCCCGGGCCACACCTGATGCGGGGGACAAGCTGTGCTCCTGGCAAACTGCCTTTCCCAATCCAGAGCCCAAATGACCTTCTGGGCTGCTGCAAGGAGGCCAGGGGGGCTGGATGCAGGGAAGGAGGAAGATGACTTCTATACCTAGGGCTGACCCTCTGTGTGCTGTGTCCTTTTCAAGTGTTCCTTGCTGCTGCTGAGCACCTGCACATCAGCATATAATGAGGCAGCTTTAAAAATGCATTAAGTCTGAGTAAATGAGCGCTAACGATTTAAGCTTCTTAATCCTCCTCGATGGAAATGAATAAGGTTTTGGATGCACCCAGAGGTGTGATCAGAGATGCAGGCAGGCGCTGAGCAGCGTGGGGATCCTTATTCCGGGAAAAGGCACCATGCATCATTTTATTTCTTTTCCTCCTTGTTCTGTGGCTAATCCCACTATGGGGAAAGCACCGGGCACTTTTACACAGTTCCACTCTGGCAAGTGGAAATGTCTGGGGCAGCTGACATGGTGATTTATGGTGTGAGCAATAGAATCCAAGTCCTGCTCTGCTGCTCGAGGATAACATGTTGCTTACAGGCTTTTAGTTTCCCTGGTGTTGAAAGATGAGTTGTGTCAGTGTGCAGAGCCAGGTTTAACCTGTGCTGTCTGGATGTCCTGATAGTCGCTTTGTCAGAGCTCTCATCTTTCTTACTCTATTTGGCTTCAGGGCTCCTCGAGGAAGCTGTTTGTGCTTGTTGGGGATGGTCATGCTTTTCTCAGTGCTTCGGGAGCTTCTCATTCTGGTTCTTGCAAGAGAGCTTTCACAATGCTGTCAGTGTGTTTCCCCGATAGGAATAGGTGGGATTTGTGTGGGGTGGGATGTCGTGATTCTCACCTGGCTTCCTCATCCCTGGAAGTGCTCAAGGCTAGGTTGGATGGGGCTTGCAGCAACCTGGTCTAGTGGAAGGTGTCCCTGCCTGTGGCAACTTTAAGGTCCCTTCCAACCCAAATCAGTCTGTGATTCTATGATTCCATGAGGAGGCTCCAAAGCCCGTCGCAACGCATCTCATTGCCCCCATCCCCTTCCTGCCTCCCCCTTCTTAGCAGACAGGTCAAGCCGAAGGGCTCCTAGAACTATGATTTATTTCATCCCAAGAGAATTAACCTCCAGTGGAGGATGCAGAGGTACTGTGTAGACCATGGGGGTTGATGTGTGCTGTCCTGACTTGCCTCTGAGAAGCCACATGCCTCCACGGCTTGCCATGGGGCTTCTGGGGCTGGTGAAAGATTCACTGCAGTCTTTATTGAGGAAGTGAAAAAGAAAATATGTCGAGGACTTGTGTAAACTGTGTGTCACTGAAAAGCTTTCAGAAGTTACTGGTGGGTCAGTTGATGAATGCGTTGCCCCCAAACTGTGTGTGGCAGGTCTGGGCTTTGTGTCCTCTGGGGCACACTCAGCACTCAAAGCGCTATGCAGCCCCTAGAAATGCCTTTGAGGAGCCCTCTCCTCTCCTGGAGAGCTCTTGCAGCATGAGGGAAAGGGACTTCTCACTGTGGCTGGTTATCTTCATCCTAAAACACAGCGGGCACTTCAAGTTTCTCTGTGTCAGGCATCATCTGTTCCAGAAATGTGTATACGTCCCTCTTGCAGCTTCCGTGCTGCACAAGGAGTGAGATTTCTTCCCCCCTTTGCCCTGATAAGTGGCAGAAAAAAGGAGAGACAGGACCACAGGCTCTGCACGTTTGGTTTTCCTGCCTGAGCAAAAGCACGTTCTTGCAGCTGGGGTGGAGGAAAGAGCAGGGGGGTGAGCAAGCTCCGAAACGTTTGCAGTTTGCTCTTGGAAAACAGCCGTCCATAGAATAGCTCAGTGTTCAGCTGGGGCAGCCTGCAGCGTGTGTGAGCGCGATCGGATGTGGGGGACTACCGAGGGATCCGGCGGGGTGAGTCCCCGGAGAAACGCTCTCACAAATCAGATTTATTCGGAAGTTCCCAACAAAAGCGCCGTTGAGAAACCTCTCCCGGGCTGCAGGGATAAGGCAGCACTGACATGGGTGGGTTCGAGAGAGCCGGGAAGTGCATCCCAGCTGGGGAAATCACCGCCGCAGGTCTCTTGATTGGGTGGCAAGTCATTAATGAGGGGCTCCTGGGAACTCCCTGGCCCTACGTCACTGGCAAAGGCTCCTGGCCCCATCGGGTAGCTCCTTCTGCCCTAGGAGATCTGCCTTCCGCCCGGCTCCCCTCCTCACCCAGGTTCCTGCTGGCTCTGAGCTCCGAGGAGTGATCCCAGCATAACTTCTGGCAGCATTTGGCTGCACGCGTTGAATGCACCAAAGGTTTCAGCAGACTCGCCGTCCCCTGAAGCGCTTTAAAGCGGTTGAGTTCTTGGCAAAGGGGTTCAAACTTAGGGGACCAACCACCCCACCCCCCCCCCGGCCAAACCCCTGGAAAAGAAAGCAATTGATTTATAATGTACATTCAACATTATTGCCTCTGACGTTCAAGAAGCTGCTTGTTAGATGTTGATAGCTGTGCTGGGCTCGGCAGGCAGTAGGGCCAGTTGGGATGCAGGGATATTGTGCTTTTCCATCCTGCCCATAACACTTTGCTGAATTCTTCCTACCTTTGGCTTGTTAATCTGCTCCCATTTCTCACTGGTGCTCCCTCTCCTGGGCTCTGCCGAGACCACCTTGTACGAGGACAGTTGTGATTAGTGCTCCCGCTGTGCCATGACTTGAATGCAACAAAATGGGCTTTCCCAGACCAGCTTTGCACAGTCCGCCGGGACCTCAGTGCCTATAATCGGTGCGGTAATCAGAAGGGAGATTTTTATCCTGCCAGGCTCTAATTACATGCCTGCATAAGGTGAACCTTTTAATGAGCGTCAAAAGACGCATTGTGTGTCAGAGAGGGCCCATGTTCAAGGGACTAAGGGATTATTCAGCCATTCAGGAAACATTGCTGAAAGTAAATGTGCAATAAATCTCCCTTATCCTCTCCACCGCCTCATTTTCTTTGCAAAGCCCTGAACCAACCCCTCCTCTTTAGGAAGTCCAGGCTGTGTTTAGCCCATGTAGCAGTGATTCTTCCTTCCTATCCACTCTTCTGAGCTTTCTGAAGAGGTGAACAGGGATTGTACGTGCAGGAGAGTAAGGAGAGGAAACCGGTGTCAGAGCTCAATGAGATGAGCAGAGGCATCCCTGAGCCTTAATCATGTGGAAATCCTCTGAGAAGCCTTTTCCCTTAGAGGAACGGTATCTGAACCATTGAAATACATCTAAATAGTGGTTTTGTAGCCCTTTTGTTTTCCCAGTTGTATGGAAAATTCAGTCTAGGGGCACTTCTGGGAAGTGCTCAACCACTCTGAAGCGGGGACAGCCAAGAGGAAAACATGAGTGAGATCAAGTTTTCCTACCTTCCCCAAATGGACTTGTGGTAAGCGCGGACTGCTTGTTCCTCATTGCCTTGACACCCGTGTACCATCTCGCGTAGGCACAAAGCCTTGCAGGAGCAAGCAGGGGGATCAGCCACTGGTACAAGCTCAGGGCAGAGCATCTTCAGCATGGTGGGAAAGTTCATTATACATTGATGATATGAAAATCTTTCTTGTGCAAATGAGGTTTTCAGTTTCAGCAGCTCCTCAGTCTCCAGATCCTCAGTTGCCTTTTCCACGCCACTTATCCAGACCTTTCCTTTTCCCTTCCTCAGACTTTGGAGGGTTGCCTTCTCATTAAACCGTTATTCAGGCTTTGTGGCCCTGAGAGGCTGTGGGGCTTCAATTATTTCTGCTTCCCCATTAGACCTACAGATTTTAGTCAGGAAGGCAAGGTGTGTCAGAAATTGGCTGAATCCAGCTGAATTCAGACATAGGATTTGTGTTTCTCTGCTCATGTTATCTCAGATGCATCAGGACCTGGAGAGGTTTGCTGAGTCCTCATTTGATGGTGCAGTGTGGAGGGGAAACCTCAGGAGAATCCAGTGAAATTGAGCCTGGCCCTCTTCCCAGCAAACCTGGTTCCCTGAATTCTTTACTGCCACGCTTCTGCATCCAGATTGAAATCCAGCCTCTGCGTTCTTAGATGGTCTCTCCTCAGGGGCAGTTCATTACTTTGCAGAACTCAGAAGGCACAAAACAGACAAAACTCTTAATTCTATAACCATGTATATTCTCAGATATACATGGACTGGCCTTCTTTGTCTTCACTTGTTTGATTATTCTCTTGGTAACCCTGTCTATCATCAACATCATAAGGAACAGTGAGACAGTGATGATAAAGGGACCCCAGGGGTGTTGTGGGCTGACTGTATTCCTGATTCAGGTCTTGGGGTAAAAAGCCAACTAGGTAAGTCTATGACTGAGCTCTTGCACCCCAAAAGTAGCATGATAAGATAAGTTGTGGATTAAATGCTGTAGAGGTTTGTGTTGCACTGCAGCTGCCATCTCCATCCCTTTCATCCGGTGAAGGTGAATGTGTGGTTGTTATTTAGGTAGTGGGGTTCACAAAACAGGTTGTGAAACTCAGGGCTTCTCAGAGCTTTCAGGGGGTTTAGGAGGAACACCCTGGGCTTTTGAATGGTTCCTCCTGCCCCAGGCTGCTGCGGGATGCCCAGAAAAGGTGTTGGATGGAAAGGCTCTTCCCATTCCCTTCTGTTCAGGGTTGAGGCCGTGAGGACTGAAAGGATGCAGTGAGTGACATGGGGCCAATGCAGAGGGTTTGTCACTAACAGCAGTGTGTTTCAGAGTTTTCCATGAAGCATCGCTTGCTCTTTAAATAGCTGCCCACAGGTTTCCTGTGTTCCCTCCTGCCCTTTATTCAGCTTTTTTTGGGTTTTTTGCCTTCTGGGGAGATTTACTAATGTAAAGCTATAGGAAAACTGAAAACAGGGTGAAAATGAGTTAAATAGAAATGAAAAATGAAGACGTTTCAGTACATTCAGGTGTTTTGGAAAGCACTGGGATGTGCTGTGACTGTAACAGGCTGGTTTGCAGTTGCCATCCTATTGCCACAGGGGAGTAAATTTGATAAACTCCTATAGAGGCAGCACAGCCACAGCAGGTTATATGAGCTGCGGAGGAACAAGTTGAGGGCAATGAGCTGGCTGGGTGTGAGGGAGGATGGAGAGGTGATGGCTGTTCCTTGAGGGGATGATGAGTACTGTGTGGTGTTTGTGGAGTGCCTCTCCTTAAAGAGCTGTTCACAGCAGTTGTTCTTTGTACATGTGAATGCAGCTAAGGGATTACTCAAAGTTGAGGTCTCTTGGCATCCCATCTGGAGTGCTGGTCTGAATAGGGAGGTTTCTGTTGCAGGGAATGTCAGGGGTGGTAGGGGCAGGTCAAAGCGTTCCTGTGTGTATTCGAACCCACCAAAAATGCATTGGGCTTTTGCAAGTTTTTAAGAGGAAAATAGAGTTTTGGTCATGTTTGAAAGAAAAATGCCTTCATTTTGAAGACTTGGAGCACTTTGGAACAGAGCAGTGCAAGGAGAGGTCGGGCTAGAACCAAGTGCAAAAATAGAGTTGTAGATACCTGCAGAAGAACGTGAAGCTTTTCAGAGCTGGCAGTTGAGCTGGGTGTTTAATTGCCTGCCCCAAACTCCCCCATAATGCTCAGGTATTTCCTTCATGACTTTCTCAGGCTAAAATTAACAAAACCTAAAGATAAACCACTCTCCCCCCCTATTTCACCACTGTTTACATGAGAAAACTGGCTGGGACACAACAGGGTGGCCACTGTAGTCTGGAATAAGTGTAGGCTTCTTCTGGAAGTGAGGAGCTCTGCTGGATGCTATCCTGCAAGTGTTTGTGGCCAATGTCCTTCTGTGGAAAAGTGCATGCCTCAGTTCCCACTTCTGTAAAACGGGGTTAAAAATACCCTCCCTCCGTCCGTGCCAGGAGCATTGCCACACTCCCTCCTCAGCAGCTTGTAAAACACCACCGAGTTCTTTCCACCAGTGTGAAAAATGCTAAATAAAGGTATATTGGTACTATTTTAGATAATATTCTATACTAGAATGAATGACTACAGATACCTATGAGAACATACTGTGGTAAAGATGTGCTGTTAGGGTTTGTGAGCACTCCAGGCTGAGGAAGTGATAGCTTTTGAGCATTGATGGCCCAGCAGCCACTCAGAAAGCTGCCAAATGAGTAAAAGAGACCCAAGAATCACCTAAGATCTTCCTCACATCATACAAGTGGAGCTGCCAGCAGCACAGGTTGGATCTTCACATCTGATAGCATCCTATAGTAATGACTGTAATGAGTTTACTGCTGTGGTGTGTACCATTACGAAGGTAATCCTTTTCATTCAAGGAACATTTATTAAAACCAAACCCTTGCTGCTTTTGCAGACCTGCTCTGAATGGTGCCGATTGCATTCAGTTGAGCGAGGAAGGCTGAAACCGTTGCTGCCAAAGTGAAGGGTTTTTTCCTAACCTTAAGCAGTGCTGCTGCTCTGCTGAAGAGAAAGCCTGCAGTGTTGGTTTTGTGATGCATTATGCAGGGTTTAGGTCTTTAAAGAAGTTAAGGGAGTCCCAGATGAGGACTTGGATGCCTTCTGTTCTCCATGGAAGGTAGTTGTCTTTTACTTCTGCCTATAACTCATTGCCATAGACATGGTCTGCTGCCTGTGTGTTTTGATTTGTCATCCACCTGTGGGGATTTGCTGCAAAGTGAGCAAATACATTGTGTTCGTATTTGCATTCATCAGAATTCAAACTTATTCTGAAGCCTGGAAATGGATTGCCAAATGTTAAACCAGCAGTTAAATCTTTCAAAGTAAACAGGTGTAAAGGCAGAAATGAAGCGTGGAATACAACAGAAAGCCTCAAATCCCACTTCTTCTGAGCTGGAAAACTTTGCTGGTGGTCAGGGTTTTATCTTGCTGCTCCTGGAGCCTTCCAGTTGTGGATGTGTCAGTCACGTGAAGCACAAAACTTGGCAGAAAACAGTCTAAGCTGAGCATCGTTGGCTATTTTTTATTTGGGATTTTTTCTTTCTGAACCCATTTTGTCCATCTTCGAGCGATACCTTCCTAAGGGAACAGTCATTTGGTCACGCGGAATCATAAAACCTCAGCATGGTTTGGGTTTGAAGGGACCTTAGAGATCATCCAGTTCCAACCCCATGGGCAGGGACACCTTCCATTAGACCAATGGGCACTGGCATAGGTTACCCAGAGAATCTGTGGCTGCCCCATCCCTGCAGTGCTCAAGGCCAGGTTGGACACAGGGCTTGGAGCAAGCTGCTCTATGGAAGGTGTCCCTGCCCGTGGCAGGGGTTGGAGCTTGGATGAGCTTTAAGCTCCCTTCCAACACAAACCACTCTGGGTTTCTATGATTCTATGTCAGTTCAACCCCAGCAATGGCAGAGACAGACAAAGCCTCCGTCAGCCCACATACTGAGAGCAGGCTGCCCACAGCCCCAGTGGGGAGAGCAGAGTGGGAGCCCCCTGAAAACACACCCAGAGTTTCATGTGAATGGGAACTGCAGCTTTGCATGCCTCAGACCTCAGAGAACTGAATGAACGTGAGCACCGAAGGGAGGGTGTGATGTAGAGAAGCTCCGGTACTTGGTACTTTCCTGCTTTTGCACCAGGTCAGTGGCAGAACTCAGATTGCCTTTCATAGGACAGGACACCCCATCTGGAGGGGTCATTCTGCCCCTCCTTGCTGAGTAGCACATTTTGCACCTTGTACTCAAGAAAGCTGCTTTTGGAATGTGGTATTTGGGTAGACTGGTTTCTATCTCTATTCAAGAGTATGCTGTTGCATGCCTGTGTGTAGAAGGTACGTGCCCATGTCCAATCCCCAAGACTTAAAAAGTGATATATTGATTCAGTTTCCATCTCTGCTTGCATTTGCACTGCGGTGGCTACTTGGTGCTTGGGCTGTCATGGGGAGGACTCATCCCCAGTACCAATGAGCCCGATTGTGCTCTGGGTGTGTGCATGTGTGAGAGCAGGCGCGGAGGATGTTTTCCATTGAACGGTGTTATTTCTGGCACTGCTGCTTTTTCTGTAATCACTGTGGAAACTGTTATGCTTGGGGGTTCATCAAGGAAACACTGTGAAGTTCTTCAAGGGAGAAATATATTAAGCAAGTGGCTGTGGTACTGGTTTCATAAGGGCTCACTTTAATTTGGAACAGTGTATTCAGGAGGTTTTCATTGGCTGTGTTTGTAATGGAGTTGAGAAACAGCTGAAGGGAAATGGCAGAGAAGGGCACCAGGGATACTGGAAAAGGAGAGGTTTGGTGCTTGGATTCTGGTGCTGTGTTGTCTGATGGTGCTTCAGGAAACAAAACTATCATCAGTTTTTATTAAGAAAAGGAAAGAAATTTGAAGAGAGCTGGGATGATCTTGGAGAAAAATGAGAAGTTACAGATGAATGTATGTGGTGATGGGGGGATTAGACCTGTTTACGGGTGTCCTACTCCATTGTGGCAACAAATGACTCCATCAGCCATCAGTAGACTGACATGGCTTCTCCGCATGACTGAGGCCGGATTTGGGGTGATCATGATGTGGTGCTCAGGGTGGGAAATGTTTTGGGGGAGCCCCCAGACCTGCTGATGCTGGAGGAGCCACCTCCAGAGAGGAGCTGCTCCATGAAGACCGGAGTTTCTGTGCTGCAGCTTCATGTGCAGTGAGGTGCAGGTGACGTGCAGGAGTGTTGGATGAGGAGAAGCTTCCCATGACCCACCATCAGTGTGAGCTTGAGCCCAGAACCCCCCGTGTGCTGGGCTGCACCCCCACAGTGTGAGCAGCAGAGCAGGGAGCGGATTCTCCCCCTCTGCTGCACTCTGAAGAGACCCTCCCTGCAGTCCTGATCCAGCTATGGGGCAGGAACTGGATGAGCTTTAAGGTCCCTTCCAACCCAAACCAGGTGGGGATTCCATGATCTGGGGGAGAAAAGCGTACAGTATATTACTGCAGGGAAAGGATCTCGTGGAGCTGGAGCATGCACTTCCTATGCCATGCATCCTGTGCACCCAAGGCTGTTGTAGTCCCGTGTCCAAAGGCAGATGTTCATCCTACTGCTGCAGCTCCCCACCAGTGCTGGCTGTCTTCTCCCATAATGTATTAGTGGCAGAGTGATACTCATGGACTGTCCTTAGCCAAGTAGCATGGCATTCCCCCAGATAACATGGCATTTCTGTATGGATATGAAAACAACACTGTTCACAAATTGGGAAGGAGCTCCTGGGGAACTTTAAAAGCTCATTTTGAAAGTGCAGCACAAAGCAGACCGGTCCTGGGTGCTTGCATGAGGTTGTGAAGAACTGGCATTCTGTACAAACATTAACTATTAACCCTCACTAAATTACAGTCTGAATAATTGAGTTTCCCCAATTCCTTCTTTGATGTAGGAATAAACCTCTTATTTCTCCTCTGTGCTTCACACACTGGGGGTGTCATTATTCCTTGTCAAGGAGCTGATCTAACCCAGTCCAGAGATTGGATTATGCCACTGCTGCTTCTTGAAGCACAAGGACCTGACATGCTCAATCACATCAGTTCACCTTGCTCAGCAGCCTGTCTCTGGAGGATGCAACAAGCTTTTGCAATGCATCTCCCAATGGGATAAACTTCTGTCATTCTGAAGTTCTTGTTCAGTATCATTAATCATTTATTCATAATCAGAATATCACCATCACATACCAGAAATCGCATGTATCGAACAAGCTGGCCATGTGGTCCCAGCTTCAGGGACCTTACCATCACAGGTAGATAGCACATAGACTGGAGGAAAACAAAGGGTTATAGCAGCCAGGAGGTGAGGTAGGTTCACCAGCTTTCATGTCTGCCATATATTTTATTTGTGGTGCTTGAGAGTGCTCCCTTTCATTGTTATTTGTGGAGAGGCTGATGCCGGAAAGAGGAAGGGAGGTTTTGTCTATGCTATACATATTTGATGTTTTGCATTTTAATAATTACCTTAATAATTTACTCCAACTCGCCTCTCACTTTATTTTGGGATCTCTGGAGGCATTCTGTTTGCTTAACACTCTGAAAGTCTTCACAGCGTTCAGCAATTGATTTATGACTATTGATTTGTATGGCACCCAGTACGAGCTTCATGGCAGCGGTGTGCAGAAATGATGGTTCTTCCAGGACCACTTCACCCACCATTGAAATAGAACCTCCTCTGATTAACAGGAGTGAGATGGACAGATCCATACAGTTTGATGACCTCAGCAATTAATTATTTATTGAGCTTTTAATTTTGCATCCATCATTCCAGCTCTGTCTCCCCTGACTTTCCAGAGGAGTTGCAGAGGGAGGTAAAACATCAGCAGATACCTTTAGGAGGGAGGTTTGCAGCTTTGTTTAGAGCAGCTCAGCAGAGCCTTTGTTAACCTCTGAGACTCTGGAGAGGAGCTAATATCTACCTTGCCCCTGGGCATTTCAGGTCTTCAGAGACCCTTTATCTTAAGCCTTTATGTAAGAGCTGTGTTTTCCCCAGTACTGCAAGCCTAGGCAGATGACAGTGTTAATCCATCCTGGCCCTGGAGCTGGTGTGTGCATAAGGCTCTGTTTCCTTTTGCTATGGACAGAGAGGGGTTGCCATTGTTGTAGAAAGCATCTCACATCACATCAAAACTCTGCTTTCTTTGGGTCTTGTGCTTCGGGGCTCCCAGCAGATGTCTGCAGGTATCAGGAGGGCAGTTTTTGTAAGCACACAAGATGCTGAGGATGCTTTGCCTTGCTTTTTGGCTTTCCCCCGTCTTTTGGAAGGATTAAGGATGACCTCAACTGGTAGGACACTGAGGTTTGGGATAATCTGGTGCTATCAAGCATCAGCTTTTGTGGATGTGACTGTTTCCTTCCTTGGTTGTACTGCTTTGTTCATGGATTCGGGATCTCTGGGTCCATGACTCAGGAGATATCTCATGATAGTCATGGGTTTTTCTTCTTCCTTTACTGCCAGCAGCATTTGTGGGACCAGACTTCTGCACACCTGATCACTTCAAGAGCCTCTGGGATAACTGGCTTGTGTGCAAGCCCTAGAACTGCTGAGTCTCCTATACTTGTACTTTTAATTACTGGGTTTTATGGAAGCCACTGGAAAAATATGCAAGACAGGAGAAAATGTGGCACTTCTACTCCCATCCAGCCCTTAGCTGAAACTATGCAAGCTATGGGCATGGTGGAGTGCACTGAGCAGCAGATGGGACAGAGAAGACCCAGTCCCTCTGCTTCACTCACTACAAACAGTGCATATGTCAGTCCATCCAGCTCCCTGGTGCCTCCCATTGCTATGATGGGAGCAAGTAATTCATTGGTTTAGGTTAAAAAAAGGCACAAATTATTGAGGAGCCTTCATTGTGTGGACAGATCCTGCCACCAGCTTGGGATTGTTCCGTGATATGGGAAATGAAATATCACATAAAGGGCTTTTTGTAGTAAAAGTGCTTTCCTCCCAAGCTGGACAAGTGAATTGTTGAGTCTGGTTCTTCCATCCCTGTTCCTGAAGGGATGCTGTGTGACCCTCCATGAGTCCAAGCATTCAAACACAATCCATGCACTGGGCTCACCCTACAGCCAACTTCAGGCCGGTTCAGAGCAGGTGTCAGTGCTGAGAACAGCACCGTGGGGCCCCTGCATCAGCTCATCAACCCTCTTACCACGCACTTTCTTTTCCTCTTTTGGGGCTCCAGTACGTTATTGACGTCTGGGCTCATTTGCTCCTACAGTCCGCTTTTCAGACCGTTCCACTCTGTGGGGAGAAGCTGATGGGAATCGCCACCATAAAATGTTAATTAAATGCCAGGCAGTAATTTGCAGCAAGTAAATTGCAGTGCCTGCAGTATGCTGCTGACATCTGCGCACAGACCCACAGGGCCATTAGTGACTTTGAGAACCAGGAGGAAAACAGGTCCACTTACCTTGGTTTCTGCTCTTTCAGTCCAGGGAAGAGAGACCGATTATGTTTAATATTTTATAGCAGTGCATTGTTGCCATCCTTCCTGTGAGTCATTTTCCCACAAGAAACGTGTGTTATTTAACCCCTTTCGAGGATTTATAGGTGGATTGTAAATCTGCAGAAATGGTCTTTTATATGCTGTGTTCATGCCACTGCATTGCTGCACAGTGCCAGGAAGCAAAAGCTGCTTTAATACTCATCCATCTGCAGGCTTGGGGGAAGGCATAGACATCCCCAAATCATAGAATCACAGAGTGGTTTGGGTTGAAGGGACCTTAAAGCTCATCCAGCGGACCAAGTTGCTCCAAACCCTGTCCAACCTGGCCTTGAACACTGCCAGGGATGGGGCAGCCACAGCTTCCCTGGGTACCCTGTGCCAGCACCTCAGCATCCTTGTAGTGCAAATCACTTGGAGGTGTAGACTTAGGTCTGAAGCTCTTACCCAGGCTTCACTCCTCTTTGTGCTGGTGTTTTCCTCCATGTCTGAGGAAATGCTGCTGGAGCCCTAAATGGAGATAATGATAATCTGCATCCTGGAAAAGCGTTTCCAGCCCAATGGTGTGAGGATGTTTCTCCAGCCTGGCGATGTTTCAAGTGATGGCATGACTCTTAGTGGAGGGATTTCCAAATGTTCATTCAGCTCTTCCCTTTCCCCATTTTGCCCCATCCCATGAAGGTGTATGGGCTTGTGCAGGTACCTTTGGACTCTTGCTTTTCCATGCCTGCAGTTTTGCCACCCCCAAAACATCTACAGTGACTTTGCTAAATGGTATCTGAAGCCTTTCCAGGTAACTCGTTAATCGTTTTGGGGCATTCCTTGTGTTTTCTCTATGTTTCTGACCAAAGAACCTGGACCTGTGCACGATTCTATATATTGTTGTACTGATTTTAGCAGACCTCCTGCTATGCAACCTCATGGGTTTGAGGACAGGAATTTACAAGTGCTTCATTTAAATAACTGCAATGGAAACTTTCTATGGAAAGAAGGTACCCCAAAAAGCCCCTGACAGAACAAAGTAATCGCCTTACAGAATTACTTCCTTTTGCTGCATTGTTTTCCATTTGCATCAGCCGTTTGTCTCCTTTGGGCTGTGCAGTTGTGGTTCTTTGGTGTGTCATCCAGCAAAAGTAGAGCACAACTTCTGTGCATAGAAGAGAATTACTACTTTTATTTTCCTTCTCCCATAAGGGCAACCAACCCCCCCCTTACCCCAAGCTGTGCTTTGTACAAACTGAGTCTTTGACATGAGTGGAGCTGAGAAATCACAATGAGTCTTGGACGCTGTGCTCAAGGTTACGCTTTTGTGTTGTCCTTCAGATGAAAAGGTTGAAGGAAGTGAGTGGTAGCATAGAAATTGCTAATCTGTGAGAGCTTCTTGGCCAGGGAGATGAGAATGCTGTGGCATTTCAGCATGTGCAGTGCAGCGATGAGTCTGTTGGAGCTCATCTTGTTGTAGGGTGGCTTTATCAGGCCTTACAACCCTCAGAACATTCTGGGTCCTTCTCTGGACTTCAGTGTGAGTACAGACCACTGCAGGGAACTGCAGGAGGTGTCATGTCTCCCTTCACTGCTGATGGGGCGAGAAGGGTGGTGTGATCTTTCTGGTTGCTCGCTCTTGGGAAGAGCCTGGACATTTGTGTTTTGGAGGTTGGAGAATGAAACTCTTCATTTTGCACTGATGAAGCAGAGGTATTTATCCCACTGAGTCATTAGTACATGTGTTTGGCCATCTTATTTTTTACTGAAATAACAGCCTAGATGATGGCTTCTGCTCGGGGATGGAGGCCGGCATTCCACAGAGACATTCTGTTTGCTTTTTTGCACTCTTTTCTGTGACTGATTACATCCTAAACTTAAGCTCCATGAACTCCTGGTTCAATCTTAGCTCATAGCCTCACTCCACTTCCTTTAGTTTGGTAGAGTACTTTTGCTCTGCAGAAGTGTCAAAAAGCTGAAGTCCCCAACACTTCCCCATACTTGTGACTCTCTTTGCTCCTCTTAATGATTTCTAAAGGCACAGGCCATGCTTTTTAGCTCCTACAATACTGAAGTAAAACAAAACCAACGAGCGCCACAAATGTGCCACATGAAGTTTTTCTGTTGCTCTTGGTAGCTGTTGATAGGGCTGTAGGAAAGATGAATGAGTAGCTTCAGACACTGCCATAGATACTATGTCATGCTTGACAGTGGAATCCTTTTCAGAACGTTGAGTTTATATGTTTATAACTTGGGAAAGGAGGGGCTGCCGATTTCCTGAGGGTCTTCGAATCAAGACATCATGCTGCTTATGATGCTGAACCTGTCTGGGCTGGAGAGGTGGTTTCGAACCACCTTTTTGCTGCAACTCTTGGTTTGAACTTGCAGTTCAAACCAGTTCAAGCCTGACGAGTAATTGCCCAGGTGAGAAAGAGCTTCGGGTCTTGGTCATACAGAAAGCTGACTGGAAGTTCATAGCTTAATTGATAGTAATCAACCTTATGAGACTATCAGAGAATACCAGACTGGTTTGGATTGGAAAGGACCTGAAAGCTCATCCAGTTCCAACCGCCTACCACAGGCAGGGACACCTTCCACTAGAGCAGCTTGCTCAAATATGGACTATAGAGCCTGATAAAGGTTAAAAGAACGTATTTGGAGGAGAATCCAGGGAAGTTTTCTTCTCAGCTGCTAATGTCTGATTTCAGAGCACCACAAACTGCTGGACTTCTTTATCCTTTCTAGACTAGCTTGTGACTTGCAGTATCTTATGCTAAAAGTGCATCTTGATCACCTCAAACTGCAGTTTCTGGCTTCTTGCTTCATGCCTGGGAATGTGCAAATAAATGGTGATGGTTGGGTTAGAAGAGGCTCATGGGAAACAAAGAATCAGCTTGGGGAGATTGTTTTTCCCCAAAGCAAGAGATCTATACTAAAAGCAAGCTGCTTTCACCTGGAAGCACCAGCTCCCCATGGGTCAACAGAGGTAGCCCAACCTGGCTGTGTGGTCATCCGTCATTATGTGGCTTTAGTTTAATTCCCTAGAACATGACAAGAAAGTCCTGGTTAGGCATGATCTTAATCTTGACACTGATGTTAATGAATCCTGATTCACTGTTATATGAATATGAGGCCAGGCAGGAAATGAGCAAAAAGCATTACTGAGAAAAAAAAAAATAGCTCTGATTTCACACTTGAGGGTGTGGGGAGGGAAAGCTTTGAAGATGCTGTGTTCTTGCTGCAGTATAATATATTAACTTTTGGGGTTTTGGCTCATGAAGTACTCTTTTCCCTCATCCTTAGAAGATTTGAATGTAATTAAGCTCAGAAGCAGTGGCCCTTTCCAGCTCTTTCCTGTCAGCAGGGTGAAATAGCACATCAGTGGTGGATTTGATTTTTCTACTTCTTAGTGGGTAAATAGCCAGTACAGAAATTTAGTCCCTCAGTGCTGTTACCTCCTGAGATCCGCAGCTTTGCTGTTCTCAGCTGCTGGATCAAGACCCTGGATGCTTTCAGTTGCTCATTTAAATAACTATTTCTTGTCCTGCAGGTCTGCTTGGCATGCAGCACCTAAATCTCCCTTCTTTAAGTTTAAACCCATCACCCCTTATCCTATCGCTACAGTCCCTGATGAATAGTTCCTCTTCAGCATCCTTGTAGCCCCCTGCAGACACTGGAAGCTGCTCTAAGGTCTCCATGCAGCTTCTCTTCTCCAGGCTGAACAGCCTCAAATTTCTTCTCCCTGTCCATAGTCATTGCAAAGGAGACGTGCCAGACGTCTCCATGCTAGACTAGTTGTGTGATTTACAAAGTTGTTTTCAACCCAAAATGGAGATTTTTCATCTAAATGGTTTTGCAAGCTTTTATACAACAAAAAAGGAGAAGCAGCAAGGCCCTTCCCTGCCTGGAGCAGTGAGCTGCCCAGTGTGCCTCATAGTGCTACCACATCATGTAAAGTCACAGGAGCAATGACCCTCCTCTACCTTAGAGAGCACAGCTTGGCTGGGATATGAATTTTTAATCTGTGTTCAAACTGCTTTCTCAGAGTCATTGCTTGGAGATAGAGCATGCATCCTCATTGGAGAGGGTGATAACAGCTTCTTTCTCTCAAGTGCCTGGACTGCTGCTTCCCATACCTTTTCCCTTTTAATCTGATATTCTCTGTTCAAAACCGAGAAGGGGCAGATGCCCCCACAGTGAAGATTGATGTTACTTATCAATAAAAATCTGCCTGCTATTTCATAGGATGCTCCTGAACTAAATTGGGGTAAAGGCTGGAGCTTCAGTTTGTCAAAGACAGCACAAAAGGAAGTCTGTTGGGATGTTTATGCACCAGCAAGGGGGCAAGGCAGGCATATATTCCCACTGGCATTTCAGCTGCTGTGATTAGAGATGCTCTGAAGAAGCCTCGGTGGTAAAGGAGTGATACAGCAGTAATACTCTGCTAAAGCCAGGGCAGTCACTGTCTGCTTCTGAAATGCTCTCTTCACTGTTATTGCTTTTATCACTATTATTATTATCTTCCTATTAAAATGAAAATTCTCTTCTGATGAAGCTGTAATACCTGCTCTAGCCCTGAATTTTCCTAGCTTGTCTATAGCCAGGTGGCAGCCAGGGCTTGATGATGCTTCAGTGCACCCTGTTTTTGTCTCTTGAGAGCCCTGGTGAAGATCTCAGCAGACACCAGAGGCTGCCTGTTCACTGGGCATGCAGAGGGAAGACTGTGGCTGGACCATGCTGTCCCTGTGCCTCAAGGGAAACTGTGAGACCCTTTGCCAGCCCAGGTGAGGTGCCTGTTGCAGCCCTCACTGTAGCATCAGCATCCTGCCAGGCTGGGACAGCACCTCACTGCACATCAATTTTTGTGCTCAGTGGAAATTGCTACTGATACTTGCTTTCACTCCTCAGCCATCACACTCCCACCCTCCAGCCCTATCAGTATTCTGGGCAGGTTAATTCTAATGAGAAATTAGTGCTGTGAGCATTTCTGTTGCAGTCTTTCACCTGCTAATGGGTATTTTTCATGTCATGGGAAGCCAGGGTAATGCTGTTCTGAGATCCTATTAGGCACTGCCACAAGCAGTGAATCTGCAAATAGCTGAGTGAGACCTCTATTGAATATACTTTAATATTTCCCTAAGCAGAGGTTGCACCACTGGACAGAGCTTTTCTTTTATTGTGGCACATCCTCTGTATGGCATTGACACATGACTTAGTCTCTTCAGGTCTCTTTCTTCTCCATAATCCTGACATAATAATACTCTTTCCCCTACCTGATCTGCATAGGTAGTGATAGATAGTCTGCATACAATAGGCAGCAGTGGGGAAAGATGGGCTCCCTGTGTGGATCATGTGGTGGATGGGGCTTCAGCTGTCATAATGTACTTGCCTTAGTCAGGAGACTCTTCCTAGTTTCTAACCTGTGTTCCCTGGTGCAGTTTAAGACTATGATAAGTGCTACTCTTGACAAGCCAAGAGGATAGTTTATTGCTTTCTGCTCTGCCCCTGTTGATGTGTTTGAAGACCATTCTGATGCCTCCCTGTTGTCTTTACTCTTTAGTCCAGGTGAATGTGATGTTGTTTCACTGAATTTTCCAGTCTGTGCTTTCTCAGTCTCTGATCATTCACACTGTCTGCATTGGGACTTTCTGGAGAGCTTAATGGAAATGCGTTGTCCAACATCAGAGCTCCAGTTGTGCTACAGAGATGAGAAGTTCCTTGGTGAAAAGCTCACCTCTCCCTGTATTGCAGTGAGATGTTTGGTTTTATTGCAGTAACATGACTGTGTTTGGCTCCTGTTCAGTTTGTGATCGTGGTGTTCCTGAGACCCTTTTCCCCCCAAGAAACCCCAGATTTGTGATCTGATAATAATTTCCCTCCCCATTGATGATTCCTGTCTTAGCACTGTCCATCCATCATTCCTGAATTGTCTTTCTCCTTGTTTTTTTTCCAGACCATTTCTACAATTTATCAAGATCATTTGGAATCCTAATCCTGGCCTCCGAAGTACTTGCAGCCTGTCCCAGCCTGATATCAGCAGCAATTGTAGTAAGCATACTATGTTCCATCACTCAAATCAATCATAAAGATACCAAATTGTGCTAGAACTAGGACACCTTGGGCACCCCCCCAGTACATCTTTCTCTTTGGCAGTGCACATTGTGGCAGCATCCTGCAATGCTACGTTTGCCTTGCAAAAAGTACAAAAGACAATGCAGCTCCCTGGAATGATGAGATTTGCATCCCAAAGCAAGAGATTTCATCAGCCCTCTTGAAGATTTGTAATGAGAAATTTGCCATAGAATCATAGAACCCCAGACTGGTTTGTGTTGGAAGGGGCCTGAAAGCTCATCCAGTTCCAACTCTGGACCATGGGCAGGGACACTTTGCACTAGATCAGATTGTTCCAAGCCACATCCAACCTGGCCTTGATGGCAGCACCTCACATAATTAACGGGGTGAATCAACCTTTTCTCTAGTTTGAAAGAGCAGAAGCTGTGCTTCCTTTGAAAATAGACAACTTTCCCCCATCTATTTATTACAGTTTTGTTTTTGCCTTTGTTCTCATTGGAAAACCCACCTTCTAGTCACACCCTTTTGAGAATACTTCTTTAATAAAGAGTGGTTAGGGCTGAGATCCAGAGGGAGGGAAAGCAAATGCCAAGGAGGCAGTTGTGGGTGATGGTGGGGGTGTGTTGGACCTGCTGTGGGTGGCAGCAGGCCTGTGTCCAAGTTGGTATCTACGTCCTTTGCTTGGATTTTCACCCTCTGGCTCAAACCCTGCGTTTCTGTGTCAGTGGACTATCACATAGGTTCATTTTGGTGCAGATGGCAAAAGGTGCATTATTCTAAGATATAGGAATTTCTATGGGGTCTGATAAATGCAGCTTTATAGACCAAGCTCATATATATAATGCAAGGGGCAGAGCCAGCTGCTGCCCATGGAGACCAAAAATACAGTGGACAACCACTGCTTATGTCCCAGTCACTGTCGAACAAATAAGAAATGACAACAAAACTGGGTGCATGGGGCCCAAAGGAAATCAGTTGCAAATGAACTCAAATGAGAATTAGTTTCTTGGTTTTCCTCTCAAGAGGAGTGTGAAGCTGGGGTTTGTTGGTAGCTGCATGTAAAGGTATGCATGTTTGTCAGAACAGCTCTCGCTTTCAAACCGCATCTGCTCTGTGGCATTTGCTGTTCCTGGAAATTTAAGCTGAAATGGGAAAACATCACTTCTACCTGCCATTCTCCTTGGAATTCAGAGATATGGCAGTGATTTAGGATCTCCAGCACCTCTGCCGTAGGGCCAGAAATACTGTCCCATGTTGCAAAGGGGTAAACTGAGGCACAGGAGGCCAATATCGTGTTGGGCTCATAGAGTGAGCCGGATGAGGAATGCTGCTTCTCATCCCCTCTGTGACCTCTGTGTCTTTGCCAAAGTTACAAGAATTTGAGAAGAAATGATGTGCTGTGAACAAAAACTTGCAATTTGGTATTTTCAAGGACTTTACCTACATAAAACTGATTTACTTTGGAGGAAAAAGCTTTCAATATCCCTGAAGAGAGTATATAATGTGAATGATTTCGTATTTATTCACTGCATTTCACTGAGTGCATGAAATCTCTCCTGACCATAATGTAATTACATTTTGGATGTGCTGTCTAGTATGGTGGTGCTAAAAGCAGGTGCACAAAGGGAATTCTTTCTGGAGAGAAGGAAGAAAAAAGCTTCTGATACCAGTAAATGATTCCTACTACTGCAATAATCCTAATCAGATTAATTAGGATTAATTTAGCTGTCTGGCTTTTAATTATGCGAAATAAAAGCACATCTAAGGAGTTTTGTTTGAAATCTTGATGAGTTTTATTAATAGTTTTGACTTGTTTCACATGGGGCTGTGTATAAACCTCAGGCTGGTTGGGCTTTCAGGGATAATTGTGTTGCATCCAGCCTTTAGAGCCAGCCATTAGTTCTCCATCTCCTCTTGCATGTTGTGTTGTCGGTAAATCCGTCTCCTGTCACCTTTCCCATATTGCCCATCTGGAGTTGACCCAGCTACCCCTGTGCTAATGTCTTTGAACATGTTTCTTCTCATAGCTTCTTTTTGAGGATTGACCCAAATTTCCCCTCATGTACAACCTAGTTCTCCTCCTGATCCTCTGTTATGGCCAAAGCCCTCATCTGCAGAGCACCCTTGCCCCATCCCACACTTGGCTTTCTGTCTCTGCAGCAGTCCCTCTGTGATTTTCCACGCGAGTCTCACCAGAAGCCATATCTTTTCTCACTTGTATATGCCACTGACTTTTCCCATCACTTCTCTCCCTGTTTTTTTTTTTTTCCTCTTACTGTTTTCCATCTCTGAAAAGCTGTTCAGATATTCACAAAACAAAACTGTATGGCATTGCATATGGCCCTGCCCATATGTATATCCGCATATAGTGAAGGTTGCAGAACAGTAGCTGCCGGAGGAGGTAATTTTCCATCAGATTCATCCTTCTATTCCTCATTTTATATTTATTCCTCGAAAGCTTCAATCAAAGTATTAAGATGGCTTTGAGTTTTGCAAGTCTGAAAGACCAGAAGATTTTCCCTGTGTGGATGCTATGACCATTACTCTATATCATTATCAGTTAAATCATGGGATAGTTCGGGTTGGAAAGGACCTTCAAAGGCCACCTAGTCCAAACCCTCTGAAATGAGCAGGGACATCTTCAACTAGACCAGGTTGCCCAAAACCACATCCAGCCTGGCCTTGAATGTCTCCAGGATGGTGCATCACCACCCCTCTGGGCAGTCTGTGCCAGTGTTTCAACACCCTAATTGTAAACAATTTCTTCCTCACATCCAGCCTGAATCTTCCCTTTTAGTGTGAGACCCTCACTCCTCATCCTCTCGCAACAGGCCCTGATAAGAATTACCTCCCATCTTTCCTATAGGCCCCTTTTAAGAACTGTGGAGAAGTATTTGCTCTTGGCACAGATTTCATTATCTGCAATGGTTTCTGGTGGATACCTGAGGATGGGATGTCCTCTCAAGTTCTTGTGTCAGCTGGAGCCTATTTTGAGGGAAAGGCACCCTATGGTGTTGGCAGTGATGCACCCTGCTGACAAGGGCTGTTTTCCTTTCCATTACTTTACCGGTGCAGAAGAGTGTACTGCACTGCCAGATCAGGATATGTCAAGTGTTTACACTGCTTCACAGCAGCAACCAAGAGTTCACATTGCATCAGCATCTGTTTCACACGCAGGATTGGCTATTAGAAACCAAAACCCTCCCCAAAAATACACGCAGCTCTTTCTTTTCACTTTTTTTAGGGGGAAATATGCTTTTATTTCCAAGATCTTCATTGTCTCATCCCTTTACATCCCTCTCTTTAATCCTGGTATCTCATTGAGGTGTTAAGACCCATTTTGTACCCCCCTCTTCTGTATTCAGTCTTTTCTCTTAGCTTGGTGGTATGCAGTAATCCTGGTGCAGGGTGTGAAGTGGCTTTCTGCAGAGGAGAATGTATCATTGCTTTTATGTCATCCTTTACCAAAGTAGAGAGGAGATGATTTTTCACAAGGTAACACACGCTCTATTTTAAGGTACTTCTAAAAATGAAATTGGTGTTGTGGCAGTAATGTTTTATATTTCAATTGGGGATGTTTTCTTAGGGGGTGATTCATAGAGAGATGAACTTTCCTACTTTTACCCTGGGGTGAAACAACAGAGGTGAGTTGTTGATCGTACAGAAAGGTCTACTTGGCCATGAGGACTTCTCTGATTAGCTCTACAGCCGCTGCCTTTGCCCCTAAGGCTGAAATGTAACATTAAACACTGGACAAGATTTTTCTTCTGGAGGTGTCTGGCAGCTAATACAGCACATTCTGTATGTGGACAGTGTCCCACAGTGCTTTGGAGAGTTGATGCATTGTCACATCAAATGAGAAATAACGACTAAGGGAAGTAATGAGGAATGAGGTGGTTCCTCTGGGAAATAAGGTGGAGATTTAAAACTTGTTGCACATGCTTGGAGCTACAGGGAAGAAGTAGAAGAGGCAGAGATATAGGGTGAAGAAGTGCAGCAGGGCATTACAGAAGTACCTGGAGAGCAGAAGCCAACTCTGCCTTCCCACACTGTCAGTGAATATCCCAGCATCTTGGGGGAAACGGCTTCCTCACTGGGGAGACACAGACGAGAGCTATTACTCAAAAGTGATGACTGTACTGTATCCTTGTGTACCATAAATGGCCAAGAACTCCTAGCCATGTGGAGATGTGCACGTCTCAGTGCTAAACAACAGGAAAGCAGATCAAAGAAACGCAAGGTTGTATGGTGATGTACATAAACCCACACTCAGATCCTGTTCTCTTTGAGGTCAAAACCCTCTTGGTGTCAGAGAATTTGGAGCTAGTCTGTAATCTTCCACCTCCTCTCCTTGTATGCATTTCAGAGCTCTGAACCCTCAAAACCTCTTGCTTCCTAGAGCTTTCTAGCGTGGCATTAACCTGCAGCACATTGCAATGAAGTAGTGATCCTCTTATCTTCCTGGAAGAAGTGATGAGGATCCACCACACAATGCAAGGGAAAGACTGCGGCATGGAGAGTGGGAGAAAAATACCATTGCTTGCTTAAAGCATGGTTCTTTAGAATGGGAAAAGAGAAGCTTATCATGATGAAGGGAAGCAAAACAGGATGTCTGGGCTAAGCTCTGATACCAGCTTGTCTTGCAGCCCTTCTCCAGGTTCCTGTGTTTCAGTTGTAATACAGGAATGATGCACTTCTATATCTGTGGGGCCATCTAGGATTCGCTGGTGTTGCACTTGGGATCCTGGGCTAAAACAAGCTTTTAGAAATGTGTTAAGTTTCAAACTGGCAGTAGGGATAGGAGCAGAGGGTCACATTGGGCCTAATTCTGATTACATTTACTGTACGTTTCAGGAGTGGCTGCCTCAAAGACAAGAGTCACCCCAGGGCAGAAACAGTTAAAGAAGATCAGAATTGTTACCAAGGCAAAAGCGTGCAAGGCAGGACCTTTGCTGGGGCTGAGCAGAGGCATGTCGTTTGTACTTGCAAGGATGCGGGCTTCTTAACCTAGCGTTTTCTTCATCTGTCTTCATTAAGAAAATGACAATTGGAGTGCAAATGAAATACCCCAGGGAAATAAACCCCCTTCAACTGTTGATTAGATCTGCCCAGCACTACAGTGCAGCCCTTTCAGACAAGTTTGTTCCCTGCATTGCCTCGCGGTGGTGGGAACAAGATCATCTGCAGTGCATCAAAGCCAGCGAGCGGGTGAGATAACAAAACCAGTGAGTAAGTGGGAAAAGCCCCAATCTCCCCTGTCTGTGCTGAAGTGAAGAGGTTTAATTGGCTCATTTGATATGGGGGAGTGTCATTGGTAATGTTTGTGCCCCTAGTGCTGCTTGGTCAGGGGTTGAAGCAGTGCAGGGGCTGGGGGAAGTCCTGCTGCCACCGCCAAAGTGTTAATCCCAACATAAACGTCCCATTCTCTTTTGGAGAGGAGTTTCTCCATGGCAGCCTGCAGGGCCGTCGGGTAAGACACGGGATTGTGTGTTCTGGCAATGTGAAATAAACACCCTTTCATATAATAGCATTCATTGAGCATTGTGCCTGGGAACTCATCATGACACAAGTCAGCCCGGGGCTGGGGAAGCTTCCTCCTTTTGCAGCTCAGCAAAATATTTATACAGCGTCTTCTAGTAAACCAGTTCCTCCATACTGCTGGGGGAAGCAGCTCTGGAGCTGGTCTTAATGTCTGACCTTGCTTCGAGTCCCTCCTAAACCATGGAGTTCCACTCGGCTCAGTTCAGTCTGCCAGCCAGATGGAGCAGCTACCAAATCTGCTTCCTTCTTAGGTTTACTTTTTAAATTGCTATAATAGCCCTGCAGATTTACTGTTGCTTTAAGGAACTGGAACAGAGCTTTCAAAACAACAGCCCACAGACCCAGTCCTCTAGCTGGGCACTGGGGAGCTAAGAGGGAAACTGCAGGGGCTGATGGTTGCGTTGTGTTGAACTTTGAGTCTTGGGTGCTGTGCACTCTGTGGTTATGAAGTCCTGAAGTTGCTAAGGATAAAATAATCCTTTTTTTTCTTTTCCCTTTTTTTCCCCTTGTTTTCAGTATTTAAGAATAACATTTAAAAAATCTTGATGCTACAGAAAAAAACCCACTGTGAATTTTGTCATTGGTGGATAGCCAGATGTGGGTACTGGAATGTCAACTAGCTTGCAAAGGATAGAATTATGCCTTTTTTATTCCCCTTTGACTTTCAGCACCATCGTGTCTCCAGGAACAGAGAAAATAGTGATGGGTTTTGGCTCCCACAGTGTCACAGGCAGCCTCTGCAGCCCTCTAAACCAGTTGCAGCCAGCCAGTTTGTGTAAGACGTATAGGAGGCTGATTGAAAAGAGGCATGTTTCCAAGAATCCCCTGTGTTTTGGTTTGCTATGTTTCTCTTCCCCCAAATAGATCTTGAATGGTAATTGTAGATGGGGAATTACAACACCTATGGCGGGTTTTAGGAAGGGCCCACAGAGATGCGTTCTTGGCTTGTGATGGTCAGGATATTTCTCTTTGAAGTTTAGGCAATGAACCTTGACAAAGTAAGCGTAGAAAAAAGGAACAGAATCTTAGAAGAGAAGAAATCAATCACTGGAACATCTTAGCTGAGCACTGCTGCTTCCACCACCATTTGTAGTCTTTAAATCATGACTGTTTTCTGCTTTCTTAAGACACTGGAGCTCAAGGACAAGTAATAAGCTTGACACAGAAATGTCTGAGAGGTTCTGCAGCCTGTGTTTAGGAGGAGGTCAGGCTTTATCACTTATTACGCTGTCTTCTGGTGTTAACGTATGAGGATCTCTGAAGACCCTTTTAATCTTCCTGGAAATGCTAATTCCAAAATATCAAGGGCCTTTACAGTCTGTTTTCCTGCAATCCTGTATCTTGCAGTACCCCCCAGATGTGAGCTTGACTGTTGTTTGCTGTTCAGTCTCTGGCTAATAGGAACTCCAAGTCAAATGGTAGTCCATGTGCTCACCAGTTCATTGTTGTTAGGATGTGGCATCACAGAGTAGCCCATGGAGCCCTCAAGCCCCCACAGGTCATAGTATTCGGTTTGTGAGCTGTGCAACAGCTTACGGTGAAGACAAACTCTTGTGCATTTATCATGCTGTTCACATAGCTATAGTTTAACACTTTAGCATCCAAGCTTCAGCTTCCCCCTCGTTTTGAATTATCTTTTTTACTATTAGTGGTATTTCTGGGGACCCTTCTCTTAAACTCCAGTTTTGGTTGTGAGAAAGCCATACCCTTTGGCTGTGGGCAGGAACAGCATCTTCCAAACCGACTTTTAGGAGGAAAGGAAGGAAAAAAGGCGTGTTTCTCTTATTTTGGGAGCATGGTCAGATTGCTACTTGTCTGCCTGAGCATCCTCTCTCTGCAACCAAAGCAGGGCCATATTTATGGCTCTCCTCCCCAATAATCCAGTTGTTCATGAATGAATGCAAAAGGCTCAAAGAGGAGCATTTTGCAAAGCAGAAAACCAAAGTCATAATTTCATGTTTCTCAGAAGAGGGCTCCTACCCAAATGGCCCATTAATTGCTTGGCTTCCTTCAGCTTTGGACCCTCTTGGTTTTGGGTGAGTAGGCCTGGTAGGCAGTGGGGCTTTGTGAAGCCCGAGGGATGATTCAGCATTTTCCACCCTAGCTCAGGTCAGGCCATTGGTTCTACACCATTCTTGCAGCACCACCTTCTGGTGTGCAGCCCAGCACGGTGGAGGAGCCATAGGTGATGCAGCAGGCGTGTTGGGAGGTGGGCAGAGAGATGATGCTCTTCACTCATTGCAACCTGGAAGTGGAGGAGAGAATCTCCTGGGTAACTTGTGGTCAGCTAAGAGGTGTGGAGGAGCTGGGGGGAAACCTTTGCAAGCTTCATGGCTTGTTTCTCTGCAGGGTTTCCGAGCCCTCAGGGTGCTCTGTGTTGCGCCCCAGTACGCAGAGTGCACAGGAGGCTCAGGACCACATCCTGTCCCCTGCTGCCAGGCACACCCCATGAGCCCAGAGTTCAGGCTGCAACCAAAAGGAAGCATGCAAGGAGGATCACTGCTCTGCAGATTGCTATGCAAAGCAAGGGGCAAGCAGCAGAGAAAGCAGCAGATCTCGTAGCTGCCTGCCCCTTTGCATTGAGCTGCAGGGGACTTCTCTCCTGCTGTGCCTCATTTGCCCACCCCAACAGTGTGAGAGTTGCTCATTTAATGACATGCTCTTGCAGAAGTTGTGGTGTTATTGACTTGCAACAGGGCTGCTGTTGCTGAAAGCTCCTCTGGGTGTTTCCTACTATGTCAATTGGTCTATTTAAAGACAGGAACTCTTCCTCCAAACCTAGTCTCGCTGTTTCTCACATTAACGGAAGATCTCCGCGTTCCCCTCTTTAACAAGACGTGACGGGAGCTGTCTCTTCAGGGGCATGCAAAAACCTCATCCAACACCTTTTCTGAACCTGTCCCCTACTGTTTTATGCTTGTCCTGACATAACTGCCCTGTTCAGCTGCTGAGCAGATGAAAGACAGCCTCTGCTATCTGCTGCCTACAGCCAGTGAGTCGTGTCTGCAGTGACAGCAGTCCTAAACCAGACCTACACCAGTAAATGGTTGGCTCCATTCCTGTCAAGGCCTGTAGCTGTTCTTGTTTGCCTGTGAATGCTCAGGCATAAAGCGGGAATGCTGGCCCCTTAATAGGTTTATTTTCTTAATATATATATATATATATGTATCTTAACCTTTCCTAAAGAGGTTGGAGGCAATTCCAGGCTTGCCTCATCTACAAACATTGTTTTGCAGATTGAGGGGAAGGTAGGGAGAGGAGTCTTGATACAACACCCAGTGCTCCTGTAGTAGTTTAAGCAGGCAGCCCTTGGACACTGCAAAACCAGCTTGTTATGGATAATGGAGGTGGGCTTTGTGTTAAGGTGGAGGTAGTTGTGGTTTGTTTTCAGTAGCGCTGTAAAGAAAGAGTCTCTGGTTTAGTGCTGTGCTTTGTAGATGGTGTTTTGCAAAATCTGGTTGTTTCTCTGGGACATGCCAGCAGAGCCCATTGTGAATCCAGATGTGAGGAGTGTGAGATGTAACCAAAATCGGTGCTCTCATAAACGCCTCCTGTTATCTCTCACGCTGATAAGGCTTGGTCAGGAGGAGAGGTGAATGTGGGTGAGGATCCATTTTAGTTTTAAGGTTTTGTTTGGTTCCTTTAAAGTAGCCGCTTCATCAAACATTCAGACGTATATAGCTAGTTGTGATCTTTGACCAGAGAATTTCTTACTTGTGTTCAAACACTGAGGGCTTTGGGGGTCTCTTGGCTGTTTAACCAGTTCATTTCAGTGAGATTTTTGGAAGCACTCTTCCTCTTGAGGCTTTGCAAAGCAGGAGGCATGGGAGTGATGTCTGAGTCCAGGTTCTCTGCAGGTTTAATGGCTGTTATTTTAATATCCTAGAAAAAAGCAACCTGCTTTTAAAGAAAAAAATTACCCAAATTGGAAGTGTTAATGAAAATCTTGGTCCGTTTTTTCTTGCCAAATGCATTTTAATTCTTTTAAAATATCACCAAATAAACATTTAGAAACCTAACTAATTGCTGTTGAGCCCTAAGTGCTAAGCAGAAGGAATATGAGCTCAGATTTCCTGCATGACTCTGCACAAGGATAGATCCACCTTCTTTGCTAAGGATGTGGGACCATGCCTTGAAAAACATTTCTTTGCCTGGAAATCTTTCCTATTTGACCTCCCTATCATTGCCTTAATGCCATTCCAACTCAAAGCCCTGATGAGCTCAAAGTGCTGAAAGATATTTTAGAAGTGTCTCTGCTCAGCAGTGTGAACTCATTTCTAATTAAACAGAAGTTCACGCTTTATTTCATTAGAATCATCATAATAAAGGTACACATAATTGGCTGATTCTTAATTCATTAGCTATTAGAAACAAATTCCAGAAGTCTATTAGGATTAGGAAGTGAGGCTTTGTGTCACTGAAGTGATCGTGTTCTGATCTATATTAAGATGTCATTTTGCTTATGGCTTTGATATGTTAGGATAATTCATCTGGTCGGTGGATATGACAGCAGCATATATCGCTGTAGCAATAGGACAAGGGGTGATGGGCTTAAACTTAAGGGAAGTTCAGATTAGAGATGAGGAAGAAGTTCTTCCCTGTGAGGGTGATGAGGCCCTCATTCACCCAAAGAGGTGGTAAGTACTCCATCCCTGGCAGTGTTCAAAGCCAGGTTGGACAGAGCCTTGGGCAGCATGGTCTAATGTGAGGAAGCAGATGCTAGATGCAAATATCCGGTCTTGCTGCAGCCCTGTGGGATGGGGAATTTTTGATTGATACTTTAATAGAAGAGTAGAGATGGGACTCTCTGGTGCAGAGGATGATGCTGTTTGGGGTGGTGAAGATGTGGAAAACCCTGCTCTGGATTTTCTCTCATTCCCTAAGTGAGTGCCAGTGCTCTGGATTCCTGAGGAACAGGTTTATGAGCGGAAAAACCAGACTAGATGGACACAGAGCCCATGGGGTCCCTATGTAAATATTTGCATTCATCTACGAGAACAACCTGTCAGTAAGAGGCAATCACCTGGAAGTTAACCAGAACACATTCTGGTTCTCATTAAATGCTGCTTCGTTTCACTGGCATAAGGTATATTTTTGTATGTGCATACAAGAGAGTTTTGTAAAGCTTGCGATGACAAGGAAGCAATCGCTGCCCAGACTTGGTTCTTTTCTTCCTACAAAGCTGACAACATTCCCTCTAAACTCAGTCATGGCTTTCCTTCCTTTCCTTTTAAACAAATGTAGATCTTGATTTAAAATGAGTTCTGTGTTTTTTGTGACTTGCTTGGCCTCTACTGGCAGTATGAGAGCTCGAAAATAGGACATCTCCCTCTGAACCCTGATGCTTTTGGTGTGAGGAGCACCAGGGTCTTCCAACAGTGACATGTCTTCACACCCTTTGTACTGCTTGCACAGAGCTCTGCAGCTTGTCATTTGGACTCAGGGATGCTCAGATCTGTGTGTGTGTGCACAGAAGGGGGCCTATAGGGATGCTGGGGAAGGACTCTTCAGGAGGGACTGTAGTGAGAGGACAAGGTGTAACAGGTTCAAACTTCAACAGGGGAAGTTTAGATTGGATCTGAGGAAGAAATTCTTTCCTGTAAGAGTGGTGAGGCACTGGAATGGTTGTCCAGGGAAGTTGTGAATGCTCCGTTCCTGGTGGTGTTCAAGGCCGGGTTGGACATAGCCTTGGGTGCCATGGTTTAGTGGGAGGTGTCCCTGTGCATGGCAGGGGGGTTGGAACTGGATGATCTTAAGGTCCTTTCCAACCCTGACTATTCTATGATTCTATGACATCTGCAGGATAGATATTACCCTTTCAAAGTGAGGTCTGGGGGCACATTGCTGAGGAGGAGGAGTTGTATGAGCTGCACCATTTCTAGCAGCTGGTTCTGTTTCCATCTGCTCAGCTCAATGCATGGTGTTTCAGCAGAGAAAACATTTACCTTGGGGAAAGTTGTGTAAATGAAACTGCCTCTTGTACCCATTCCCCTGCCACATAAGGAAAAACACAACAGTCTGTATCGAGGAAGCTCCTCAGGATGAGGGTGGCATTGGGGACACACAGGTGCTTGATCTGTGTGTGTAATCTGCTCTTTTTCCCACCATTTCGGTTATGTGACAAAATAGAAATGACTTTCAGTATATGTTCCCAGTGAGTCAAGACTGTTTCTGTAAATGGGAGGTTGCCAGCCTGGTGATGGGATTAGAAACTCTGCTTTTGCTTGTAGAAAATAAAGGGACCGTTTTCTCCTCTTTTTGTCTGTCTTTTCATTGAGGATAGGAAAAACCCCATTGTCTTGGGTCCTGAATCAGTGAGGGAGATTTTCCTTTTGGGTATATTTTCACTGAGGTTCCGTGTTTTTTTTTTACTGTCATTTTCAGTATCTCTTCTTTGTATTTTGCTAAATAAGATACAGCCTGGCATAACACAGTGTTGTATATTGCTGTTGTGTTGAGAAAGTAACACGCTACTTAAGAAGATCTGATGTGTTTTTGTTTTTCTCATCAGGGTCTGTGCTCAGATGCAATAATTCCCCCATCTGCATCCTGCTTTTGCATCATCCTAACCCAGAGAATGAATGACGTATTTGTATTCTTTAGTATCTTCTACCCTTAGAGCACTTAAAAACTTGGTTAAATCAGTGCATCACTTCCAATGCTAGAATACCATGGATGGAGAGAGGGCAGCTGGGTGAAAGCAGGCAGCAGCCTTGCACAGTACTGCAGGGCAGGCAGCAAAGGAAAACCTCCTGTCCATCAGTGTGGGAATTTCAGGCTGTGGTTGCCCAGAAGGTTTTATGGGATTCTTAATGATCAGTCTTCACATTTCAGTCACAAACTGCCATCAGCCTCCCAGCCTGAGGGCAGTGGCGTAACTGCTCCTGGTCCTTAGGGCAGCCTGGATTTCCCTGCAGACCTCCAGATCCAGATGTAGGCAGTGAGATCTGGTGAGGTGATGACCTGAAGCGATGCAGTCTTCTCACATCAGCAGGGATTACCCACCTGACAGGTCATGAGCTGGGGCAATGGGAGCTGCTCTTTTACCCTTCAGGACCCTTCTCCTCTCCATGCTGCCCCAGCCCAGTTCTTTCAGCCTGGCTCCAGAGCAGAGCTGCTTCACCCCTCACAGCATCTCCGCGGCCTCCTCTGGACTTGCTCCAACAGCCCCACATCCCTCCCTAGTTGATTGAGCATTGTGTGTTGTTGCATAGTTCAATGTCTATATGGGTATGAACAGAGGTGCAAATGGATGCTTCATTGCCCCCCATTTTGCTAAGCCTGTATAAAGAGAGGGAGCCTTATTGTGCGCTTGGACTATAATTCTGCAGGAAGATAAATTATAATGCAGCTCGCAGCCACCAGAAAGCTCCACTCTCAGTGAGAGATGTTTGCATGGAGATGTTTTCCATAGCATTTCTTTCTCTTGCTTCAGTATTCAATGCAAAATGGAAGCTTTTTGTGATGGCAGCTTGAAAGATGTCATTTTAGTGAGTTTATACAAATAACCTTGGAATCTCTTTTAATTTTATTTGGCTTAAGTTTCATTGCATTTTGTTTAATTGCTTCTGCTTTATTGTTGCCGAGACAAAAAGCAGTTTATGTAATAGCTCAAAGAGTGAAACTGTCAAGGAGCAAAGATGGAATTTGCATGTTAAAAGTTTCTTTTAATTGGCTTCATTGTCTTCAAATCCCTCATTTGGCTTTGCTCAGTCCTACAAACCTGCTGTGCCCTGCAGGCAGCAACAGTGACCCAGCTCTGTCCTGCAGGTACCTCCTGAGGGCAGGCAGAAGGATGTGTTCTCCATGATGCAGGATGTTACACAGCACATACACATGGTCAAGGCAGCACCTTCTTGCCTGAATGCTCTTTCAGTCCTTCTTTCCTGATCCTTTCTGCAGTCGGCCACAAGTAGCCTGTCTGATGTTTGATAAATATGCCAAAATTCCTCATTTTCCCTGTTGTGGAATGGCTTCAACCTCTGCAGTAACCAACTGCATCCTTATGAAGCAAAACCATATAGGAGTTACGTAGTCTGCTGTGGAGTCTAAATCATATGTATGGACACTGGAGAATACTCTGCAAGGAGTGGAAATGAATTTCATTGTTACACACAGTCATGACTTCTGTGCTGCTGCTGCCTCTTTTCTATCTTTCAGTACTCTTTTGCATAGTGATTAACTGAGCATCTAATTTAGTAGCTGCAGGCTTGCCTGCTGGGTAACCCTTACTCCATTAATTGTTCTCCTGAAGTAAACAAGAGAAGAGGTTCCAAATTGGTCCCTTTTGGACAGCACAGTCCTGATGTGCAAGTAGGAGCCAGGATGTGGCACTTGCCGTGTGTCATTGCAGGCCGAAACGATGCACAGAAAGTGCTGAGACAAACTTGTTTCCATTTTGATAGTTGATTTGGGGTCTACTTTTTTTCCCCACTGAGTGCTAAAATCACTGCTGAGCTACTGTGGTGCACATCAAAGGCAGATGAGGCAGTCTACCTGCTGCGTGGTTCTGGCCCTGGTGGGTATTTGCATAGGGCTTGATAAATGTGTGTGGAGAGCCAAGACACCTGCACATGCAAAACAGCAACTTCATGACCCACGCTCTGGTCTGCAGACCAACCTTGCAGCAAGAGGGCCATGGGTCTGGGTAGGATCCCCTCATCATCGCAGCCGCTGCTTGCAGGGCTTTTCAAACTGGAGCCTCCTATGAGGAGACAGCACTGAGTGTGATGTCTTAAAGTTGGGCTGTATCTGCTCCTCAACATTTTGTCAGCCTGACCTCCATTGTGGCTCATCTGTCTTTGTTCAGCATCCTGTAGTGCACTTCCTTCTGCTTCGTCCCAGCCCTTGAGTTCACCAGACAGTGCGAGGAGTCAGTTCCTCAGGGCAGGAGAAGCAGCGTAGTGACTAGCTGCAGATGCAAACCTCCACCCTCCAACTTCAGAGCAACAGAGACAACACTTACATCAGTAAATAACAGGAACCAGGATCAATTTTCTGACCCTGAGGGCCATGGAAGGACCTTACTTCAACTCAGTGTGTAGGCTTTGTGTCTGCTCTCTGCAGAAGGCTGAGCTTCATCTTGAAGCAAGATTCTGCTTCTCATACAGCAAAATAATCTGTGACACTCCCTATATCTGCCTGGGTTTTTCATTATACCTCCACTCTCCACTCTCCATTTGGCTTTTGCACCAGGCAAATGAAGACATGAGCAGGCAGTGTGCAGTGCGCATGACCATCATCCAGAAGTGGCTGTGTGCATCCATTGAAGAAAGGCAAGGCAGCCTCTGAGGTGAGGTTCATCAATAAGTCAGGGGAGGGTCAAAGAGAAACCATTTTCAGCCTATCTCTACAAAGCTTGCTGCTCATGAGACCAGGGAGTGTGGTACTGACTCAAACCTCATTCCCCACTGATTCACCCCACAATTATGAGATTGAGCACGAGTCATAAACTCCTTCTGAACTGTGGTTGTCCCTTCCTTTCTTCTTTTTTTTTTGCACTCCCGTGGTTTTAAACTATCTACTAACGTTTTGGAAGGTTTCTCAATGCATGAGTTTAACCATGAGTCTCAGCAGGGGGAACATCATATTACTGGGGAAAGACAATTACTGCTTAGCTGTATGCAAGACATGTTACCTTGGAAAGAAACACCATCTCGCCAATAGCTGGCTTCCCACTCTTGGTTTGGCAGGTCTGGAGTGTTCAATTCAGATGGATGTTGAAAGTATCATTATGCAGCAGTAGTTTCAAAACTAATGACTTTCTTACGCCAATGAGTATGTGAGAAGTGAAAACAGCAGAGATTTCTGTAATCCTGAGGAGGAGATGTGACAGTGATGCACAGAATCCCTCTTCATAGTCACAAGTGTTGAATGGTTTTTGAGGGTCAGCTTGAACACTGCTTGAGAGCTTGGGTTTCTTGAGTTTTGGTAGCAAGAAAACAGGATTATTTTCATTAACAATGTAAAAACACCCAATAAACCCTCTGGAATATGAGTGGCATATTGGCATGCATATATATGGTCTGTGGCAGCCTGGCTTCAAATCCCTGCTGCTCTTAATGATGGAAATGGAGCAGCTGAGAGCTGGCCCAGGCAGTAAGCGTTAGGCTGTGTGCAAGAGCTTGATCTGCCTTAAAAGTGCTACCAAAGGATGCAGAGCTGAGTGTTGACCTTCAAGGTAGGAAGAAACTGCTGTGTCTTCTGCATTTGTGTTAGCATTAGGAAGCGAGCTCTCAGCAGCTGTTTGCCATGTCTGTGTTCATGGTCTGGAGAGCTCTGCTGTGCTGGGGATGCTTCCTGGGCTGCACAGTCCTTGTTGCTTCGGTTTTGGTTTTCCTTCTAGTTTCAATGGTGGTATTTCTGGGAATATTTAGCTCTAAAATATGCAGATTTTGCAATAATTACTCTGTTCCGACACAAACGCTTTTCTGGAGAAACTGTTTTAAGTTATGAATTGGATTAACCCATTGCACATGTTTGCAAACTGAGAGTTGCTTTTTTGTTTGCTTTCCTTGTGCTGCAGCTATGGGTGCCCTTTGGTGCCTGGAAAGGTGAGAAGGGAAGTTGCTGATACAATGTGGGGTATAAGGGAAAGTTAACAAGCACAGCATCCCATCTCAGACTTTGCAATGAGCAGAGAAAGTCCCCTGGATGTGTTGCCATCTGTTTCTGGTTATATAGATCCCTGTTTGTCTCTGTGAGTCTCTCCCTTCCCGTAGTGTCCGAGGGTCTGACAGACATTAATGGATGACTCACAGCACATCTGTGAAATAAGGAAGTATCCCTAGTTTAGAAACGGGGACTAACTCGTCCCACAGATGATGTGACTTGTCCAGTTTCACACAGGAAATGTGTAACTGATGTGGGAATTGAACCCAAGTCACTGGGCTTTAGCGCTGGATTTGCCTTCTTCCCCCTGCAGGTCCATAGCAACTCGGCAGATGTTGCACGTGTGAAATGGGTTTAAGGATCAGACGTGTGAATCATGTTGGTAAATGCAAGAGTTTGTAGTTTTTAAACAAAAAGTTGCTGTTTCTTAAACCCCCTTTTTTATTATTTTTTAATCATTTATTTTCTAACAATCAATTGCCTCTGAGAATAAAGGTCTGAGCCGCTGACACAAGGCGGATGTGGAGCGAGTCTACAGAGATGCTGCAAGGGCTGGAGCAGCTCTCTTCTGGAGCCAGGCTGAGAGAGCTGGGCTGGTTCAGCCTGGAGAAGGTTTTCTTAAGGGAAGACCTTAGAGCAGCTCCAGTGCCTGAGGGGTTACAGGAAACCTGAAGAGGGGCATTGGACAAGGGCCTGTAGGGACAGGACAAGGGAATGGCTTTAACCTGCCAGAAGGGAGACTGAGATGAGCTCTTGGGCAGAAGCTCTTCCCTGTGAGGGTGCTGAGGCGCTGGCACAGGGTGCCCAGAGAAGCTGTGGCTGCTCCATCCCTGCAGTGCTCAAGGCCAGGTTGGACACAGGGCTTGGAGCAAACTGCTCTATGGAAGGTGTCCCTGCGTGTGGCAAGGGTTGGAGCTGGAGGAGCTTTAAAGTCCCTTCAGCCATTAATGTTCTATGATTCTGTGAAGTATGGAGGAACTGAGTGGTTTACTTTAAACTAAATACAAACCTAACGACTAAATATGAGCTTTGATGGATGGGCTGCAGCACCTCTGTGCTTATCTGAGTACACAGTATCTGAACTGCCATGAAATCCATGTGAGAGTGTGGAGATGTTGCCTTGTCTGCTCTGCATCTGGCATTGGCTGACACCAGCCAGGCTGTGGTTTCCCTTGCAGCCTTGGCCAGGAAGAGGAATACCCCACGACCATGTGTTTACTATGAGCGTGCACATCACCACTGGGATAAATGTTCCAGAGGAGGTGCATGCAGTCACCAAGGGCTTCTCCAGCTGTTGGGACTGAGTTTGTGTACTGTTTTGGTTACTAAGCAATCCTCTCCATCAGGGCACCTGATGTAAGTCCTATGTGCTCACTGCTGAGATGGCATTTTAATGTATGCGCATTACAACTCCAACGGGCTGTTTCTTTTACAGACTGAATTAAATCGTGAGCAAACAAAAGGGAGCACCATCAAAATTACAGACTACCAAGTCCACTGTAAGTAACCTCTGTTTTCTTCCCTAGTGGCTTACCCTGGATGTGTGTGCTGCTCTTTGCAGTGAACTCAACCTGGCAACAGAAACTCTCTGGTTTACTTTTCTTTGATAAACTTTTGCCTGGCTGTAGTAGTGGTTTGTGTTACTGAGTCAGGTTACAAGAGGTAATGACAGGAGATCTACCACTGCTGCCCACTGTTTGCATTGTAAACCCCTCTGAGTCATAAATCACTTTGAATGTCTAAAGTGGCATTTGAACAACGGTTCGAAGCTACAGTTGAGAACTGGTTGCAAAGACCATGATCTCCAGGTAGCAGAATGCTCTTTCTCTTCCATGCTTTGGCCATCACGTTACCTGCTTTCACGAAGCATGGGACTGCAGGTTTTTTGGAAGAACTGAGGAACATAGTGAGTGTCTTTTCAGTGATGTTCCCACCAGCAGCTGCCATGTCAGGTGAAGTCTCCAGCACTTCTCTTCCCCCTGATGGGGGGGTCTTGGTCCCAAATCCAATGTTAAAGAGGTTGTTTGGGTGATGGCTGCATAGAGGTTCTGATAGAGGGACCAACCTAAGGCTTCACACTGGTCAGCTCTTCCTCAAACTCTTTAGATGGATTTAACTGAGGTTTGGGATTGGGAAAGACATTGTACCTGGGCCTCTATGAAGGAATTCATTTCAGCTGTAATAAGGTAATTCAAAATACCAGCACTTGTGACTTTCTAAAAAAGCATTTCCAGGCGTTTTACCTTGGGCTTTAGGGTAAAATTTTGTCCCATTAAAATCAGAAGGAATTTTGTCATTGCTCTCAGTCTTTATTTGTGTCCCTGTGAACAAAACAGGCATTTCTGTCCTTGTTCACTCAGTTGCATCTCAAGTAAACCCCTAAGAAATGCTGTCTAAATAGAAGTAATAGCTGGAAGTCCCAGTTTCAGTGCCTGTACTTTGGATTTGGCCACAGATATGCAATGTTAGTAGCTGGAAACCATGTGCCATAAAATCCATGGGACTTTTTCCTTAAAGATTTGTCTCTAGGACTGAGGTGGTATTTGGACTAACAGAGTCCTGAGGAAGCAGCTGGACTTGATGATCTGGAAGGTCCTTTCCAGCCTAGCTGAGTCTGTGATGCTTGTGTTGTGCCAAAGCCATGTGCTGCCTTGCTGTATGTTAGCTGCTGCTGTGCTGTTCTACAGGGAGCCCAGTGTAGAGCGCATGCAAAGTGAAAGTGGTAAGCAAAACTAGTAGAGGCGCAACACAACAAGAGGGAGAAGAAGCTACTCGGGTCATGAGGGGGAGGGGAAAGCAAAAGATGTGCCTTTTCTGAGAAACAAAGGGGAGAATTGGTAAAATGTAATGAATATTGAAAGGCTGAATCTGAGGATAGGTTTTGACCAAGATGAAAAGGATAGAAACTGGAAGGACAGTAAGGAAGAAAAGAAGCAGCATAGGTTTTCCCTCCAGCATTAGTCCCACTGCATTTCCAGAGTGAGCCAGCTCTATTGAGCCTGACCCACACCAGCCCCTTCCCTCTACCAGCTGGAGGGATCCATCAGGCAAGAGGGAAAGCAGCAGGAACACTATCTCTTATGTGATTTAATGCAGTGAGACACTCTTACTACCCTAGGCTGTATCTTAGCCAGGCAGAGCAGCAGCAGGCATCTTGTTCCCTTTTTCTACGATGCCTCTAAGTTCACAGGGAAGAAAGATGGACGTCTTAGCAGGGCCTGTTGTGGTAGGATACGGGTGATGGTTTTAAACTATGAGTGAGATACTCAGGCTGGATATGAGAAATAAATTCTTTACAATGAGGGTGGTGAAACACCGGCACAGGTTGTCCAGGAAGGTGGTGGATGCACTGTCCCCTGGAGACATTCAAGGCCAAGCTTGATGTGGTTCTGGGCAACCTGATTTAGCTGAAGATGTTTCTGCTTATTGCAGGGGGTTTGGACTAAGTGGCTTTGAAGATCCCTTCCAGCCCAAACCAGTCTGTGATTCTATGACTTCATTTTTTTCTGCCACTTTATTTTGCACTGTTGAATTTTCCATGGGGATATATCAATCCAGAGTAACCATATCCAGCCAGGAGAATGATCTTTTGCCATTCCCATTCCAGGGACCATTTCCAGTAATGGCAAAAATATGTGGAAAGTAAAGTGGATGGTTTCAGGATGGCTGTGCTCACTGCTGCAGGCAGCAGGTGTACTTGTTTGTTGACCAGTCCTTTAAATGTGAACTTGTGTGCAGAATTCCTAACAAAATCAGCTGGGTCCCATGTGTTCTTCAGAAGAGGCTGAGGATTGTCTGAACATTTGGAATGATAACTAATCATAAAACGGAGACTGGTTTGTGTTGGAAGGTTCTAGTTCCAGCCTGCTGCCATGGACAGGGACACCTTCCATAGAGCAGTTTGCTCCAAGCCCTGTGTCCAACCTGGCCTTGAACACTGCAGGGATGGGGCTGCCACAGTTTCTCTGGGCACCCTGTGCCAGCGCCTCAGCACCCTCACAGGGAAGAGCTTCTTCTCTATATCCAACCTAAATCTTCCCGATTTCAGTTTGAACCCATCACCCCTTGTCCTGTTACTCCAGTCTATCATGACGAATCCCTCTCTGGCATCCTTGTAGGCCCTCTGTTAAAGTACACACCATGTTTCTCTTTTCTCATTCAAGATGGAGAGTCCACAGGGTTTAGGAATGAATAAGGAGTGGGTAATCCTTGGAGGACTTCATGTTAACCATAACCAACCTCTTCTGCTGGCTCTTCACTGTTTCTCTTCAAGATGAAGTTGGGCCATTGTGGAGTTAAAATCTCAGTCCCCTGTGCTTCCCTGCTTTGTTTCAGCCACATCCACATCCATGCACCCTTCCACTGCATGGGACAGGATCAAAGCAGCAGGACTTTGAGCCATTTCCCATAATTAAACCAATACATTTCTGTTATAGCAAGGCACTGCACCCTAAGGCAGATCATAGCTTCGTAAAGAAGATAGTTCTTTTCTCACTGTAAATTACAGGTATCAATTTTCTTTGCTTAAAAGCACCATCCTTATTTTCCTTAGGAGTATCCCACCCGTTTTCTATTCCACTTCTTGGTGATGCTGTCTTATTTCAGTGGAATCAGAGTATTTCCTCCCCAAGTGTCTCAGTAATAGCTGTATTTGCTGACAAGGGAGGTAGATTTAATAGAGCCTCCCATTCAAATTCATTGTAAGAAGGGCTCACATTTATAGACATCCCGCCTATATGAAATACATCCTTTAAAAGTTGAGTTTACCATTGTTTGGTGACAAAAGGCAGGAAATTAAGGAGGCAACATCTCAGTATAAGAGTGTGTGTGCTTTCTCTTTACCTGCTATTGTTGTAAATGACACTGAAGATTGTTGCAAGCTGAAGAGTGAGTTTTATGCAGGAAAGATTTGCATTTTATTTGTCCGTGAATGTATGTGCTTCATTGGGCAGCGCTTTGTATTTATTCAGCTTTACTTTGGTGTTTGTTTGGGAGGGAAATGTAATTACAAACCCTGTAAACCCATCAGTGTTTGCAGGAAATTAGAAGGAATTCAGGTTTGAAACCATTTAAATACATATTTCAATAGTGTCTGTGTTTCAAGTTGCTGTCTTTGGTTACTGTTGCAGAGCCAGGTTATGTGTGCATTGAACTAAGTATGAGCCTCTGAGGTTTGACTTGGTACAATTTATGTTTAGATTACCATTAAAATTAATGTCTCATGAATGGCAGACTTTCAATCAATGACTCTGATTTACTTTTGTGCTAAGTGTTTACTGTTACCGTCTATAGAAGTCGCAGCATTTCACTGCTTAAAGACAAATGCTGAAGTAATTTTTTCTGTTTGTTTTCTTTTGGATGTAATTACAGAAATGTGGGAATTACTTTTCCGAGGCTTTTGAAGTCAAAAGTGGAGCGGAAGGAAGACACAGGGACACACACACACACCGTTCAGTGTTATTTTCCTTGCCCAGGAGAAAAAAAAAGATCATTGTGAGATGAGCGCTAAAGTCTCAAGTTTTCAAAGGTTTGCATAACAAACAAGAGACACATTGTGGGTTGCATCTTGACTTTGAAGGCTTGCCACTGTCAACTGAAATAAAATGGCAAGGTTTAAAGCCTTAACCAAGTTCACAAGGAAAATATTTGGACTAAAAGTTTTGGAAAGTTTTCTCTCTTTGAAGTAGTTTGTCATGTGTTACCAATGTGAACTTTATTGACCCTCAAACATTTTTTTTTTTTTTGACTCAAATAGCAACTAGTGACACTTTAGTAAAATCTTAAATCAACAACCATCTCCTGGCGGCTCCAGCTTCGTAGCAAATGCAGGCGAAACAGGGAATCTACAGAAGAGACCTTTATTGTTCGTAAATGAAGCCTGCCAAAACCTCCCCAAAATAGCATTCAGAGACCCTTTTAAGGTCATGGATCCTGAACAAAGCCAGAAGAGCACAAAAAAGGCTGAGGAAAGTCCAAGAAAGAGGCTTCCCAAAGGAGAGGCTTTCCAAGCCAGTATTTCATCCACAGCTACGTACCAGGGCAGCTCTGCTCCTTCACAAGGAACCCCTCTCCGAGATATCATAACACAGCAGCACTTTTCTGGTTCTTTGCCGATTCCAAGAGAGGAGTCTCAGGAGAAGACTGGACATCAGAAGCAGCCTAAGCCTTCCTCTTTTGAACATCCTCCCCACGTTTCGCAGCTTCAGCAGCACGCGCTGTCACCAGCATTTATGTCTCCTGGGAAACCAGAGCATGTCCTTGAAGGTCCCACATGGCAGCTAGTTGATCCAGTAAGACCAGGTCCTTCTGGCTCCTTTTCATCATCCGGGCTTCACTCTCACCACGGCCAGCTCTTACCTTCCCATTCACCAATCATTCCTGGAGAGGACATGCCATCTGTTCAAAAGGTCTATATCCCTCGCCCTTCACAGGTTTCCTTAAAACAGGCTGAGGAAGTGCACAAGAAGGAAAAGAAACCTCAGAAGCCAGGCAAATATATTTGCCAGTACTGCAGCAGGCCTTGTGCAAAGCCAAGTGTGCTCCAAAAACACATCAGGTCACACACGGGTGAGAGGCCATACCCTTGCATTCCATGTGGCTTTTCTTTTAAGACTAAGAGCAATTTGTATAAACATAGGAAATCGCACGCTCATCGAATAAAAGCTGGGCTGGCCTCGGGGATCGGAGCAGAGATGTATCCATCCAGCTTGGAAATGGAAAGGATTGGAGGGGAGGACTTTGAAGAGCCAACAGAAGGAGAAAGCACAGATTCAGAGGAGGAAACGGGTGCGATGTCAGGCCATTCGATAGAGCTCTCACCCAGGCAGAAGCACACGCTCTTGTCCAGTAGTTTGCTGAGTGGAGGGAGCCAAGGCTCCAGCCATGACCGGTGTTCATTGTCTCATTCCAGTATGTCTCAGTCTCTTGAAGACAGCACCCAGTTTGCAGAGCCATCATCAGACCATCCTCTGAGCCATAAATCCGAAGATACCCACACTATAAAGCAGAAGCTTGCACTCCGCTTGAGCGAACGGAAGAAAGTCATAGATGAACAAGCTTTCCTAAGCCCCGGGAGCAAAGGGAGTACTGAATCAGGCTACTTCTCCAGATCAGAAAGTGCAGAGCAGCAGATCAGCCCACCAAATACTAATGCAAAATCTTATGCAGAAATCATTTTTGGGAAATGCGGTAGAATTGGGCAGAGGACTTCAGCATTAGGTGCAAACACCTCCCAGGGGTTCCCTCACCTGTCTAGTGAAGAGAAACCTAGTATGGTACCATTATCTGTGCCTAGAACACAGGTTATTGAACACATCACTAAGCTAATTACAATTAATGAAGCTGTTGTAGATACCAGTGAAATAGATAGTGTTAAGCCTAGAAGAAGCTCTTTATCTAGACGTAGCAGCATTGAATCTCCAAAGTCTGGTGTATATAGAGAACCGTTTCAGTTTGATATCAAGTCTGGTTCCAGTAGCCAGTTGGATGCAGCGAAAGTTTTGACATCCCACGGTGAAAAAATTAAGCCTGAACAATCATTGTTGTCACTTCAGCAATCCCACAGTGCCACAGAGACAGTGCCTCTCCTAAGAAGCCACTCAATGCCTTCTGCTGCATGCACTATAAGCTCCCCACATACCTTTAGAGGTAGCTATTCATTTGATGATCACATCATGGAGCCTGAAGTCTTAAGCCGCAGTCAAGCGTTTTCTTCCCATCCCCGAATGCTAAAACGACAACCAGCTATTGAGCTACCTTTGGGGGTAGAATACGTCTCAGAGGAGGTTAGCTCTGCAAACAAAGAAACTGTTTCCAAACCTCCTGAGGAGCCTGAAACCAAGGAAAGCGATCTTACCAAAAAGTCTCGGAAGGGTCCGAAAGTTAAAGGGTTCATGTACGAGTGTAACGTATGTGGTGCTCGGTATAAGAAAAGGGACAATTATGAAGCCCATAAGAAATACTACTGTTCAGAATTGCAGCTCTCAAAACCTCGTTCTTCCACTTCCCATTCCTCTTCAGAGACTGAGAAAAGTGTTGCAGATCCTGACACGTGGCCCCAGATGATGCATTACAAGCTAGGGAGCAGTTTGGAGCTCACCCCACTCCGAAAGAGGCGAAAGGAAAAGAGCCTCGGTGATGACGAGGAGCCTCCAGCTTTTGAGCTGTCTGAGACCCCCTCCTCCAGTACTGCACCAGGGACTCAGTTTGCAAACCCAGCATCATCTGATGTCGCATTAAACCTAACCCGTGAATCCATTCAGTCACCAGCAGATCCGGGTAAATCCGCACCTTCTGATGTCAGTGCCAGCTTCCATTCCAGGAATACCAAACCGGCTTCAAGTGTAGAGGGCAAAGAGAGAAGAACAACCTCAAAGGAGATCTCTGTTATCCAGCATACAAGCTCCTTTGAGAAGTCTGACTCTATCGAGCAAGCGAGCAGCTTGGAAGAAGACAAACCCTTACCACAGTACTCCTCTCAGCCGACACCCCAGCACAGCCGACCGCCTCATTCCCTGCAGCCCAGGCTGGTACGCCAGCCCAACATCCAGGTCCCAGAGATTCTGGTCACAGAAGAGCCCGACAGACCAGAATCGGAGCCAGAGCCTCCTCCGAAAGAGCCAGAGAAAACAGAGGAATTTCAGTGGCCGCAGAGAAGCCAGACCCTTTCTCAGCTCCCAGCAGAGAAACTTCCACCAAAAAAGAAGAGGCTGCGGCTGGCAGAAATGGCTCAGTCCTCTGGAGATTCCAGTTTTGAATCCGTCTCCCTCACACGAAGCCCAAGTCAGGAAAGCAGCATATCCCACAGCTCCAGCCACTCTGTCTCATTTGATCGTGAAGATCACGGCAAGCCAGAGTCAACGAGCCAGCCCTCTGAATCCCACTCAAAGCCTCCTGGTGTTGGCTCACATATGTTGATGGTACCAAGCCATCATCACCATTCCAGGGAAATGCGGAGATCTGCTTCTGAGCAGACACCGAATGTGTCCCATCCTTCCCAGATGTCAGAGACCCGCAGTAAATCATTTGACTACGGGAGCTTGTCGTCCACTCCTGCCTCAGGCCCTGGCTCCTCATCCTCCTCAGCTCCACAGGAGCGAAGAAAATGCTTTCTAGTTAGGCAAGCATCCCTCACTAGGCACCCAGAGCATGAGCCAGACTCAGCCCCGACAGGCTGGCCAGAGGCAGAAGATCCAATTCCTTCTACAAGTAAATCTCCTTCAACGAGTTTGCCTCAGCAGCTGACATCTTCGTCCCCTTTGCCCTCTCACAGTACTTACCCAAGTGAAAAGAGTCAGCCAAAAGACAGCCCTCAGCCAGCATGCACCCAGTCATACACAGAAGCTCTGCAAGTGTTTCATCCCGTACCACAGCTGACGCTGCATGAAAAGCAGTTCATGTCCACACAGGTTTCTATCTTTCCCTACCAGCACCTCCTGCAGCAGCCAGGGCAGTCTGCAGAGCTCTTTGCCGCACACACGATGTCTGACATCCTCTCTGCTCAGTTCACCATGCCTCAGATTCCTCCTTCCATATATCAGACCCCACCACTGCCTCTCCCACAAACGCTCATCCACCCAGGCCCACTTCATATAGCTCCTCCACTGATGTCTCACCCAGCTGAGGTGCCATTCAGGCAGCATCCTTCATTCCTGCCTATTCATTATCCTGTCTCCTCACCAATACCTTCAGCCTTTTTTCTGCCTCTTCAGTCTCAGTTTGCTCTCCAGTTGCCAGGTGACGCTGGTGGACATTTACCGCAGATCAAATCCAGTTTGTTTTCAACAGCAGGAGCCTCCACTCTTTCCCCACGCATGGAATATGACTCGGACAGTAGGTTGCATCCTCTGACCCGCACAACAAGTCCTTCGGTGTCTGTATCCGCATCTCAGCTCGTTGTTCCTACACGGTCAGACCCAGTGGTGTCACTTGTTGTCCCTGTTCGCATACAGACAAATATGCCGTCCTATGGGAGCGCGATGTACACAACGCTGTCCCAGATTCTGGTCACTCAATCCCAGTGCAGTTCTTCTTCTATCGTACTCCCCAAATTTGATGATCACCAACCCAAGGGTACCCTGGTCTGTAGCACTGATGTTCATGGACTAGGTTTTGATCTGGCACAGATGATCACAGAGGATCAAAGAAGCATTTTCCAGAGCCCATATCTGAGAGTGCCCTTACCCTTACCAGAACGGAAAGGGTATATGCCACTCACCTCCCCATCAGACAGTGTCCTTGGACTGGAAGGAGGCACATCAACAGTTGGCGGAAGCAAAAGAATGCTCTCTCCAGCTGGTAGCTTGGAGCTGACCATGGAAACACAACAGCAGAAGAGAGTGAAAGAGGAGGAAGTGTCTGAAGCAGAAGAGAAGTTGGAAGTCGTAAAGCCACCAAGTGCAATAGAGGAAGGGAAAAAGCAGGACAAGTCTCACTTGCTTACAGAAAGCCAAGGGAGGGTTGAGGTTGAAACACCACCTAGTTTGTCCTCAGAGCAGTCAGAGCCAAAGGAAATCCCAAGTACTTCACAGCAAGCTGTGTCCCATTCAGGTTCTTCAAGTTTTGAGGCACTGGAAGAGTATAAGCAGCCAGCTGGCAAGCAGTTCCTCAACAAGGCACCTTTGCAACCCGTGAAGAAAGAAGACTCCAAAGAACTGGTGGAGCAGTCTCCACCAAACCCTCCAAGCACTGCACCTCTGTCTGAGGTCACTCATAGTACAATGAAGTCTCGAGAAGGTACAGATACGAAGAAGGTACTTCAGTTCCCCAGTCTCCACACAACCACTAATGTCAGTTGGTGCTATTTAAACTACATAAAGCCAAATCATATCCAGCAAGCTGATCAAAGGTCTTCAGTGTATGCCAGCTGGTGTATTAGCTTGTATAATCCTAACCTTCCAGGTATATCCACTAAAGCAGCCCTATCCCTCCTGAGGTCCAAGCAGAAGGTGAGCAAGGAAACCTACACCATGGCTACTGCTCCACGTCCAGAGGCAGGCAGGCTTGTCCCGTCCAGCTCCAGGAAGCCAAAAATGACCGAGGTAATGCAATCCTATATATTTCTCCTCATCCATTTGGATTCTTGGGAAGAGGGGGACGAGGGACGGGGAATTGCTATCCTTAGTTTAATAGGAGTTTATTCATCCCTCTCTCAGTTTGGTAAGCACTTGTTCTCAATGAAACTTTTAGAATGAAGAAGCTAAAACCCACTGTTATATATAACATAGAAGGCAAACCTGCTCCAAGGCAATGTGCCATATTTCTGTTCTCTGGTTTCTACTTGCCTTGTAATCAAACGAGCATGTAGGAATCACCACTGCACCATGAACTGCCACTGCTCAAGCACAGAGGATTAGACTTGATTTGCATTTGTCTTGATATTTCAAATAGCTTTACAACTTCTTTTCTTATTCCTTTTTTTTTTTTTCCCCTAACTGCTGTTATAATTCCCTATGTTTTGCATGTTATAAATGAAAAAGGATTACCTTGGGGAAATGGGATTCTGTCTGGTTGTGCATCTACTGATCTCATATTAATGAACATGGAGAGGCATGCTTAAAAGTAGTTAAAAATATTAAAGGGAGATTTACAAGTGTATTTAGGCACCCCAAGAAGCATAAAGGCATGCAGTGACATTCATGAAAGTGCCTCAGTAGTTTAGGTATGGAGTCCAGTTAAAACACCCATGTCAGTTGGTCCATTTAAGTTAATGTTCTTAGCTGTCTACCTGCTTTTGTGGGTATCTAAGGATATTTTAGGCCTGGTCTTTAGAGTTAAGGGGAGCAAAGCAAACAGCTACGCAGGCGCAAAGCTCACCAAAAGCATTGGCTATAGGCACAGAAGTCCTCATGACACTTCTGGAAGCTGCGTAGTGTTATCTCATTTTGAGGCAGACTTTTCCCTTCTTGGTTAATGCTGAACCCTACAGAACCCTTTAATCCAGATCATGTTCATGCAGATTAGCAAATAGAATTGCTCTAAAGATTTTGCAGTTTGATATTCATCTCAAGTCAATTTATATTGATGGATTATTCATTTTATTTCTGTATTATGAAATGAATGCTAAATATTAAATTTGTCATAATTGCTGCTGCAGCTGCTGCTTATAAGTGCATCTTAAAATACACAGTAGAGTCACTTTGACTCAATAAATCTTTATTTCTATTCAGCATTTCCATCGTTCTTCTGCAGAAATCCAAAAGACACAATTTCTAGGGACACAGGGGCAACAGCCACACTAGCGCTTGATATTATGCACTCTTCTTCAAAGGACTTTATCTGAATGGTGTCGTACCATCCTTGATCGCATTCTCTAATAGAAGTGCCTGTGCTCCTCTGAGCTTTGCTCTTTGACATGGTGCTAAAGTGCACACCAAGCGTGTGCTTCAGAGGTACAAGACCCTCATACCCTGAAGTTAAAGGTTAAGCTCTAACAGGAATGGTTCAGACCTTAGTCATCAAAATACATAGTTCACTGCATGCATTTGCTCAAAAGACCCAGAAACCTTTTAGACAAAATGCTGTAAACTGACTGGTGGTGAATGTTAAGGTTTTCGTGGTACAATCTGCAAGTTTGTCCTGCCAAATTCACCTAGGAAGTGGTGTAAGCTAAATGGAAATATTAATTCCTGCTGCTTGAAGGAGTGAGACTTCCAGAAATGATGTTAATTGCAATGGAGATAAATGGACCTCATGCCAAGCAGAGAAATAACTTCTGATTAGATGAGCAGTGGGAGTGAAATCCTCAGCTTAGTTTTTAAAGTACACATGACTGGCACAGGTTAGCAAGGAGCATTGCCTGTTAGCCAGGAAGATGCTGTTAACAGGAGCTGCGTAGAAGTAGTATGAATCCAAGGTTGGAAGTTTAACCTTCAGTTAACTCCGCTCTTAGCTATTTCTCTTAAGTATTTTCTTCTTTATGTAACTATAAGTTGTCAGTTGACACAACAGAAAATGTAAACCAGCTCTAATATTTTGTATAATTATGCATGCAGCAAGCTACCAGCAAACAGTAGTACCGTGTATACCGTCTACGTACTTGGCTTGGGTTTTAAATTACCAGTGGCATTTATTGAGCAGATCAATTCTGAAGTGACTGTAGGCTCCAGCGTGCATGTAGGGATGGATGATTGCACTGTATCGGGCTTGCACACTTTGTAAATTACACAAGATTGTAAAGGGGGATAGTAGTGACTGTATGATTTTGGCTCTCTCTGGTGCCTTTCATCTGTCTATGTTTTGTGCTTTCAAAAGTTGCAATAAATAAACCTCATGCTACATCTAGAAAGTCACTTGTTTTGTATTCCTCAGTAAATCAGGAGCTGAGCTGGGAAGGTTTTCACTGCATTGTTACCAGTGTGTAGCTCCTATCAGGAGGTGAAGCCACAATGGCCAAGGTTTAATCTTTGAAGGTCCTCAGTGTGTCACCCGTCCCTGATTTTCTCCAAGCACAAGCATCTCCATGCCCAGAGATACCAGCTTGAGACTGTTACTGCTGTTAAATTGTTAAAATGGTTCCTGGCACTGTTCTGTCCTGGGCTGATATTCTTTTCCCAAGCAATTCCAGGACACTTTTAGGAAGATAAGACAGGGACCGTTTGCAGGAGGCATCTAGGAAGGGTATGTGGGTCTGATGATGTGGGTGTGGGCTAATCTGTACAAGCTGTACTCAGGGGCAAAGAGTAGTTGTGGGTGCATTTAATGCCCTAAGGTGAGCTCTTGAAACTGCTGGACAAAACTGACATATCTAACCTCAGTTTTGCAAGGCTACACTTGAGTGAGTCCATCCCTCCTCATCCTGCTGCCAGTGATGGTGCGAACCCCAGCATGCTGCTGGGGAGCCTGGGTTATATCCCACTGAACTTTGTGTGTCTCAGTTTGAGCTAGGCACTCTTTGGCTTCTCCTATGACCATGGGAGACAAAGAGGCACCTCTTGGGTGATTCCTCTTGAGATAAGTGTCTAAGTTGGGGTAGGTGAATCACCCTTCAGAGCTGCTGGTCTGCCCAGCAGTCAAGGGTGACCAGCTCTCCTTTAGAGTTCTGCTAGTTCACTGGCTACATTCAGACCAAAATCCCTCTAATAACCTTGGTCTCTCAAATGCCTTCAGACTATTTCCATGAATTATATATAAAGGGAGGATATGAGTAATTTAACTGCACTTGAAAGGTATACTTGCACATGTATAAAGAGAGTAATCTGGGTGAAAACCAATCTGCTTTCCTCTTTTGGAGCTTTGGATAACCCTGTTATTTGTACTTTTATGTTGAAGGAAGGCAACATCCAGGTTTCATTCCAGGCATGGAAGAGCTCCTCTTTGCATCTTAGAGAGCTAGAGAAGCAGCTGTATATATGTCCATATACTGTAACTGTTCTAAACAAGGGGTGGCAATTTAAACAGTGGAAAAGCAAATTTTACCCTGGGAGCATCTGAGGAGGTTGAGGATTCTTTTCTCCCTTTGGTTTTGTGGCTTTCTCTGTACTGCACCCTTGGCAACAGGGTTTCGGGGAAAGGAAATCGCCCGAGAGCTTTGACTGTCAAGTGATTTATATCACATTTAGATGGCTAAAGTCCAGAATTGTGTGAATATGTGTATATGTGAGGGAAACCCAAAGGTTGAGGTTGAATATATGAGTTCTGTAGATGCCTTCTCTCTAGACCTTAGTGGGTGTAGATATTAGCGGATTATCCAAGGACAGAGCAGTGGATTTGGGAACAGACCTGTGGCTCCACCACATGCTCAGAGTGACCCAGTTAAGACTCTTTACGCCTCAGTTTTCCAGTTGGCAAGAGCTGGATAATATTGAACCACCATATACCAGGGGTGATTTAAAAACCTGTGAGCAGTCACAGTAAATACAGCCAGCAGGGCTCAAAATCCAGAAGCAGATGCCCTGTATGTTAAGAGGGTATCTTAATTACTGCACTTAGCTGTCAGGAGCAGCATGTGCGGTAGGTTGCTGGCTCCTTCTGAGACTGTTTGGTCTGTGTCTGTCTTCGAGTGATTTTGTATGTAATCATTGATTGTTTTGCTCTTTTGGGGAGATAGGTTCATTTGCCTTCGCTCCTTTCTAATGAAGGTCGAAAAGATGTAACTAGAGCTGAGAAAGAGGAGGATAAAAGAGGAAAATCAGAAGAAGAGGCTCTTGTAACCAAAAGAGGAGAGCCAGTCCGGATCAAGATCTTTGAAGGAGGGTAAGTGTCTCCTTTCATTTCCCTTTTTGTGTCACAGTTGAATAGGAGTTACTGATAACAATGATGGCAAGTCAGTGAAGGTGCCACGTGGAGGTGAGCAGAAGTGGTGGATTTCAGCTTACTTTCTACAGCCACTGTAAAAACCTGACCCTTGAGATCTGGAGATGCTTCAGACTGCGTTAGTTTCCTTTTATTGTTGGGTTGTCTTTGACTTAGCAAGCACCTCAATCTCTTTTCTGAGTGGGTGGTTGGGTGAAGATGGCTGCAGAACACAAATCTATCTTGTAGTTGTCTCTGGTGTGGCAGAGGTGTACTCCAAATCTTCTCAATCTTTCCAGAGCCTTCTGAAAATGATGTTCCGAATGGTTGTTACTATTACAAGGAGGATCTGGGGAGGCCTTTTCTGATACCCGGGTTTTGGTTGGGGGATGAAAGAAGGAATATATACATGTGGATTTTAATCCCACCAACCAGAGTAGCTCAAACCAGAATAGCATATAGATGCGAGCTCTAAATTTGATGTATGTCTAAATTCTCTGCTCCAGGTAATTCCGAGTACTCTTCGGTAATTCAGCCTTGTCCTAATACTGCTATTTATCTTCTCAAAAATTAAAATCCAGCTCATACGTAGTGTGTCTGTAGGATACAATTAAAGTTCATCCTTCCTGTGTGTTGCAGAAGGGGGCAAAGAGCTGAAAGAAATCCCTGCCAGGATTCATCAGCTCTGCTGTTGTCATTGGGTGGTCTTGGGTTTTGTGTGCTGAAAAAAGGCTTTAATTAGTCAGTGATTGTGGTTTTCTATAGTTACCGGTTGATGTTTGCTTTTATGTCCAAGTATTTCATTTGTAGATGATCAAACTAGCAAAGCAAAAGAGTGAAATAGTGCTTTGGGAAAGGAAACCTGCTTGTTTGTTCAGAACTCACCTCTCACCCAGAAGCAGGCACTGTGTATCCAGCTCAGGTTTAGATGCTTGTCGGCAGTGAGTTGCGAATGCAAAGAGCCAAAGTAGTGGCAACCTGTAATGGTTATGGGCTGAAGTGATTTGGGGAGGGAGCCGGGGTTGGCAGAGAAGCAAGAGGATGAGGAAAACGTTTGATGTGTTGCCATCACCCTCCTGCAGCAAATAAGACCTATGGGACTGAGAACTGGGTTTTATTGCCTTAAAGCTCATGAGAAGCCTTTGTTCCCCTTGACTGCATTGTCCTGGAACTACTGCCATTTCAGGGGACTCTTGGCCTCCTTCTTAGATGTAATTAAAGAGGCTCAGTGTTCACATGAATGCAAATCACCCTGCCCCTTGCAGAGCAGGGGTTTTGGGTAGAGGTGCAGCGGTGCTCAGTGCTAGCTGCTCCCCAACTGTCCCCATTGAGGCAAGCCATGTCTCCACATCCTTGTGAGCCTGTCTGCATCCCTCAGCCCAGCGCAACGGATGTGGAGTCACATTTGCTAAACGACAGAGACAAAATAAAGCAACTTTCCCAACACATTCTGTGTAAGCATCAGGGTACGCATTAGTCATCCTGAACGTATGGTTGTGTTTTATTTTAAAGTTCCTGTAGCACGGACTTAAGGCCACCATCCTTCTGGATGTGAGACAGAATATAGTAGCTGTTTAATGCCAAGCACAGGCACTAATATAACACACCAGGTTGCAGCAGCACATTTTATAGCTACATTACGTGGCACATGCACTGCTAAAAGGTGAGGCTGGGCAGGCATAGGCTCCCTGGAGGTGCTGGGTGCATAGCTGGTGGTCCGTGCTTAGTTCCCACAAGGGTTCTGATGTCAGCTTGTTCAGCCTCAGCAGTCTGTGGCTGCTAGGATGTTTCCTTGCGGTAAAGGAACATTCTTGCAGATGAATCCACAGGGTGCCTGGTGCTTTGTGCAAGATGGTAAATGGATCTGACCCCTCCTGGCCATCTCTTGGAAAAGCTTCTCCAAAAGCGCATCCATTCTTAAGACATGATTTCACCGTCTTCCCCCCCCCCCCCATAAAAATTTCCTCCTTGTCTCATTTTTTCCCCTTATTTATTGGTTTCACATGATCTGCTGCTGGCTCTACCCATCCTTCCTGTGGGATTCAGTCAGTTTCGAATCTTTTGGATCCATCCCATGCTTTGTTGCCTCAACCAAGGAGGGAGATTATAAATTCAAGTGTTTCCACTACAGGTGATCTTGCTGCAGGCCTTTAGCTCCTTCTTCCCCTCAGATTTTCTTTTGAGCTCTTTCCTTTCTCACTGCCATTTGCAACATTTGGTTTTCCCTCTGCACAGTATTCTTGCTTCCTCAGTCCCATAGCTGCCTACTGCTACATTGCTTAGAGCTTTTAGAGGGCGAATGTAAAGATCACTCCGTATGTCATTTCAGCAGTGTCTTTTTACCTGTGGTCCTTAAATTCCATAAGGTTGGATACACCTCCATTGCAACCAGTGTTCAACCCCTGCCCCATGAGCATCCCTTGCACTTGATTGCAAAGGAAGTGGGTGTCATTCCCCATATATCTGGATGCTGCATACTCTCATTAGGTTGTGTTTGGGAGAGCCATGCCATTATGAAGCCAGGTCAGTGTTTGTACTCCCAAAGGGGCTAATAATGTTATCCATTGGACTTGTTCTGAGGGATGTTGTGGTGGTTTTGAGCAGGGAAAATGATCTTTGAAGGTCAAGCTGGCCAGCACTGCTTCAGGAGGAGAGCTGTGATTCCTAGGTGGCCCTGTGTCACTTTCATCAATCCATTCTGGTACTTTGGAGGCACCAGGCCCATTCTGGAATCTTATATCATGAAACTGTAGATTGGTATTGATCTGATTTAAGAGTGGGTCTGTGATGGTATCATGGTCTTGTCAGAGAAATGTTGACTGTTTACTGTGCATTAGCATTACCGTGATGAAATCTGATAGTAGAGGGGGAGCTAACAGTCAATATATGTTCTTCTATTTCACAGCTAAACTTGCTGTGCTCTTATGGGGCCCATCAGTTGTCTTATTGCACTAGGTGGTTGCATCTATTAGGGAAAGCAGTACCAAGATTATGGAATGTTGAAGACTGCTAACCTTAATTGACATTTCCAAACCAGTGTCATGTAAAGTGGAAACTACATCAAAAAGAATGATGATCCATTATCTTCCCTTTTCTGGAAAAAATCACTTATGGCTGCAAGACCTAAGTGTCTTTGCATTCGTACCTTAAAAAAATACTTTCCTTTCACACCATCCATGTGTACAAATACACATACAAGCAAGAAGAACTCATGTGATGTAATGTCGTATGTCAGAATTTTAACTCAAAGAGAGATGCTCGTGGTGCTGTTGTGACCCAGCCTGCTACAGTAAGAACAATGAGTCATTGGAGTGATGCCCCCAGGGAAGTGATGGACTCCCCAGCACTGAACACTGTTAAGATTCAGCTGGACAGGGTGCTGGGACATCCAGTCTAGATCATGCTTTGCAAAGAATAGTTGGACCACATGATACTTTAGGTCCCTCCAACCTTATATTCTATGATTCTATGATATTACAGTACAAATAACTGGGGGGTTGTATGAAGTTTGACCATTACATTCCCTAGAGAGCCCCAGCTGTGTTACATTGCCCTTTGCCCCCATGCTGTGGGGCTGCTTATGGACTTTTAGGCAGGAAGAGGATGAAGCAGTACAACTGCCTCACTTAGCCTGTCTAGTGAGAGACTTTCCCCTGGGTTGAAGGAAAACAGAGAAGCCTTGGGGTTGTTTTATCAGACTGGGACATGACTGCTAATTACTGGATGCATAAGGAAAAAGAACCTTTGGGGGGGCCATTAGCTGTGTGTAAACCTCCCTTCCCGCAGCTCTCCTCCCAGTTCTCGCTGTTGAGGACTCACTGGGATCTGTGGTCAGCTTCTTTGGGGTGATCTCACTCCGTTTCTATGACCGGCCACAGAAACTGCAGCTCCCACCACCCGCTGACACGCACCTCATGGAAAATCCCTGGCACAGCAATGTGAGAGTTTTATTACCCTGGAGAAAGCCTCTCTGTTAAACAAGCAGAGTTGCTCAGCGTGTAACTCCAAACCCCTGCATCAGACCCGGTTCGTTCAGGGGATTTCCTTTCCTGCTTAGCTGAGTTCTAAGAATTCACCGTGTTTATTTTGAAAGGAGTCATTTATCCCAAAGATATTCACTTGAGCGTGAACATTAGCCGGAAAGGAAATAGTATTCAATAGTAATATTTGATTCCATACTGGATAGAAGTAAAGAATTCCTGTCATTTGCATTTTTGAAGGAAAGGGATTTTCCTAAGGCTGCTTTGCACTAGTGGGAGGAATTGGTGTTAAAACTTTTCCACTGGGGTTAGCGGTGCTGGACTGATCACTCAGCATTGACTGAGCATCAGTGGGGTCTGGTTGGATTTCCCCTGTTTTGAGAAGTGCTGAGCCGGCATTGCTGTGCTCCATTTGGGCAGCCCTGTGGCTGCACAGCCCTTCTGAGAAGCTGGTTCTGCCTGTGCCAAGCTGCTGCCTGAAACGTGATTTTCAAGTCTCAAGCATCAGCTTGTGCGCAGGTGTTTATCCTGCTTCTGTCAAGGATCTTTAAAGAAATGGTGCATCTTATATGTGGAATTTGTTGGTTTGGATAGGGCTTTACAGCAAACGGAGAGGAGAGCTTTCATGCCACTGACTTGGAGACTGCAGATCTGAGAACAACTAAGCAGCTTGTGCTGGGGATGCTGGAGAAAAGGACGGGTTTTTTAATGCTCATGTGAAATAAGACGTGTGTCAGATGCAGGCAGCATGCCAAGAATCCCCACCAGAGTAGCCAGTCTGCGTTCCCCTCTCAGAGGTTTCTGCTGGTGCATACGCATGGGGTTTGGGTATAGCCCAAAGGGTTGTGATGCTCACCAGAATCCCTCCTTGCGGTACTGGGGCTGTGTCCAGGCACTGCGCTCCATATGGGGGGAAGGACGAGCCTCATTTCTCATGTCCATTAGAAGAACATAAGGTCTGTTTTGAGCACCATACGTTTACACTCTTTTTTTTTATCATAGCACAAGCAAAGCACATTTTCTGCTTAAAAAGCCGGCAATCCAAAGGAGACAAGGCCCAGGGTGGCAATTGGAGGGAGGGATGGATTTGTGAATTTTACCATAGCTGACAAGTTAAGAAGAGAAATTGTTTGAGGAGACAGGTTTTCAGGCAGCAGGAAAGGCTGTGTGAAAGATCCAATCAGGAACAGCAGCAGAGGAAATAACAGCTAGAGAAAAGATAGTGTCAAAAGGAAGGGAATATGTGCTTTTTGCTTTGAAAATCATTGCATTGTTACATGCTTAAAAGCTACGATTAAAACCAGGTCCAGTTTGACTTCATGCAAATGCTTTTTTCTCCCTGTGCCTGCATGGAAAGTTGAGTTATTATCCTTTCCTTTTAATTTTGGGTGTAATTAAACCCCAGTGTTTTTCCCTGGTAACTCGGGGAGCAGCCAACCTGAAACATCAGTCCTTTTCAGTGGTCTTTTCAGGAACTCTTGGATTGGGAGCAGCAAGGTAGATTACAGGGAACAGCTCGCAGAGGAGGAGGAAAGGGCAACGATTTAGATAGATCTGGTGAAAAGAGCAGCAAAGTAAAGGTGTAACTAGCTTGACTCCAGCGTTGGTCACCTCATCCTATGCACTTGCTTTGAGCTGTGTTAGGTAAGAGCCGGTGTCTCTGGGAGAGCTGACAGACAGATTTCCTTTCGGAGGGAAGTGTGGGCCGGCTCTGTAACAGTGCCAGTTCCCGAACCTGCCACTCAGCAGATGGAGCTGCTTGCCAAGAGCTCCTGTTGTAAGTAACCTTGTATAATATAGAAGTAACCTCGGGTTATTAACTTTAAAACAGGTTATTAATTTCTGTTGGGAGCAGCTTCTGGTTGTAACGCTTCACAACGCAACCAGTTCTGGTTGTAATGCGCTACTGAAGCATCTTGCAAGATGCCAAATGTTCTATCTTTATGACAGAGCTCGGAGCTTGAAGCACTTTATTTTTGCCTTGCTTTTATGACAGTACATGCAACCTGTGAGTTTCTGCCTTCCCGGAACAGTTCTCAAAGGTCTGTGCAATACAGATCAGCATCTTTCACATTCAGTCTCCTCTTGGCTACCTCGTTTGCTTTCTCCATATTGATGTGGGTACAAATAACACCATTAAATCCCACATGATTCTCTCAACTAAGCATGGACCCACTCTCAGTTATCATCCTAACCCTGATATTTGCCACACATGGAGCCCTGTGCTGAGTGTGGTGATGAGTGTCCATCCCTGCACCACCTCCCCCTTGACTTCAAAATGCAGGATGTCTGCTTGTGCCTACAGCTCAGGGCTTTCCTTCAATACCAGCTGTGTTTGTGCTGAGCAGTTCCTGAACATTCTGTTCCCTGGCCTCTTGAACATATCCCAGGCACAGCCAGTGTGCTGGTGAGAGCAGAGAAGTGACTTGGGGATGGTGGGCTCATGACTCACAGTGACTCTTGGATAAGTCATCCCCTGTGCTCTTCAATTTCCTTCTTTGTGAGGGGCGATGTACCAACTCACCTACTGCTAAGCTTGCTTTTATTATGCCTTTAAAATGTCTTAATATTCCTCAGTGGGAATTGTTAATGTTTCCTGTCCTGAACATCTCGTCACTTCACTTGACAAATGGGGCTCATTCTGCAGCTAACTCCTGTTTTCCCAGGAAATCTGACACAGAACACTAGGTTGTTTGGTTTTCTTCCTTATTTTTGCCTGCTTTCTTTCTTGCCATGTCCTGCTGGCAGCACACATGATGTGGCTTGATGCTGAGTTCCCACAGACTATTGTTAAAGATTCCTTCCCTTCTGACCTCATGTGGGATGCTCAGCTTTCTGCAGGGATTTCTTTCCTCTCAAGTGAAGATCCCTGTGAGCATCCATGCAGCCCATGGGCTTCCCCAGTGTAACATGGTCATGGTGGGGCAGAGGCTGACTGTGGTTTTCAGGGGGAGGGATGTTGCTCTTCCTAAGCACAGCATCCCCAGTGATAGTTTCCCACCCTCTCATTCCACTCACCATGACTTTCATCTTCTCTGTATTACACAAAAACAAGAATTCCACTTTGCTAGTTCAAATAATGAAAATTACATATTTAATAAACAATATCAAGCAAGAAGATGTCTCTGCTCACTTGCTTAGATGCCTTGGGTTCATGGGCAAAAAGGTGTATGCAGGCTGAGACAGGGAGAAGATAAAGATGGGGAGGATGACGCTGTCATGCCAGGTGGGCTGAGCCTGAGGATGTAACCTGTGTGTTGGCATGTATTTTATACCAGAGAGCTACAAAACAAAATGGACAAACAGCGTTTGGATCAAAAAGTGCCAGTGGGTGTTGTATAGATCCAGGGTTGTTGACAGAGCAGAGCTGTGCATGAGAGATAGGAGAAGACGTGGCATCTAAGAGCAGATGAAAGGACAAAAAGAGCATTTCACAGTGCCTTGATCACACAGATGAGGGGAAGCCAGTGGAAAGGAAGGGTGTGATTCCATCAGGCAGACAATTTAGGCAGCTGAATAGGGATGGAGAGAGGCAGAAATTGGTTAGAAGGAAAGACGCTATCCAAGCAGGAGAGGGTGAGGCTGGAAGATCCGAGCACTCATAGCAAAGATGAGGGTGTGGGATGGAGAAAAATGGTACAAGCTGCTGGCAGCAAAGAAATGAAGGTTGAGGGTCAGAGATTATCTCAGGATAGGGAAAATGACGCACTTGTAGGAATGGATGCATGCAGGTACCGTGTGTGTGTGCATTTCCAAGGCCGTATATGCCCTCAGTTTCCTAAAAGTAAGCATTTCTTTACAGTTTAATAAAAGCAAACACTTTCTGTTGCCAGGGGCTTGAAAACAATGATGTAAAAGGATCTATGTGAAGTCCTGAAGTAAATCCATGGTCACCTGGGCTGTCCTTCTGCGTCTTGGATTCACAGGCATGACACAATGTCTTATTCTGAGCTGCTGTTCAATATGGGCCAAATGTCTGGAATAATAAGCTCTCCCTGTTAGCAGACTATTTTATGGGCTTGTGGCAAACATCGAGATTACAGGGGTTTGATTTTATTGATTCAGTGACACAATCTCTCCAATTAGTTTGGTGGAAAATCTGAGAAGGCAAACGTTTTTACCAGCTTTACTCAGGATTAGCCAGTTCTTAACAGCTGCACATCGAGGCAGTCTGTCCTATACAGAAGCATAATTTATAGAGGCCCTTTAATAGATTCCAAGTACTGTGCAATCAATTAGAAACCTGATGTTCCAATAGACAGACTCAGACCTGACTGCCTAACACTCGATCCATATTCCACGAGGTAAATCGCAGGAAGATGACTCTGAGAATGTATTTCTGAATTGGCTTTTGGAGACTTCCTTTTCTGACCCTTTCTAATGGTGAAAACATTGCTTGTGAGGAGACAGGTCTCTTCTCAAGGAAGATGTTAATCTGATTACTGTTTGGTGGCTTCTCCCAAATGTAGCAGTTGATTTTCAATTCTCTTCAGTATCAACTGCCATCTGTTGAATCTTAGATAGATGATGGATGGGATGTGAAGTTATTTGGAACATTCTGCATGCTGGAAATGGTGGAGGTATGAGATTAAAATGTGCCTAAACTCGATTTTCAAACAATGGTATGCATTTGGGAGCATGAGCCCCACGAAATCTGTGCACTGACCATAGATTTTCCCTAGAGAAGGTCCATGTGGCTGAGTCTGGGAATTGTGCACTCCCCACCCCCAGTTTGGATTCCAGATTTTACTTTTGGAAAAATTCCTTTTCCTGCATAATTTAGAAGTGAGCACACAAGTCAGACCCATGGTGAGAATGCTTGTAAGAGCTGAGTGAAGCCTTAACAAGTGGGACTTAAGTGAGAGCCAGGCTCTGTATTTAAGAAAGATTTTCCAGTTCTTCCCTGTTTGTTGCTGGAAGGAGAGTGCCTTAGCTCGTATGCTTTGTCCTGATATAGCCCGTGATGTAACTGGATCACTGATGGTTATGAATATCAGGGCCCATCTGCACAGCAGAGGGAGGTGCAGTGCTGTGGAAGGAAGGTGAGATCATTCTTTCTCATGGGATGCTGCTGGGCTTGCTCAAGGCACAAGAGGTTGAAGAGGCTGTGGGACATGGCAAGAGCAGATGGAAAGAAGACCAGCAGGACGGATCCAACTGCAAGGACATGGTGGGCAGGGCTGTATAGAAGCTTTTATTTGAGTACTCCATCCTCCCAAATTGCTTTTCCTTATTTAAGTCTTATTTTCAGCTTTTGTATGATAAAACCTGTTTACCTATGGTTTAGTTTAGTCTTCTTTTGAGGGACCTCACCAAGGACATGGCGCAGGCAGATGCATCTGAAACCTGTAGTCAATCTGAGTCTCATGATCTCAGATCTTCATGATCTTAGATCATGAAGTACTCTAAGGCAGCTGCCAGCCCAGCTCTGTTTCTTCAGGATGGAGGAGTGGGAAAAGCTGTGATAACTCACTGCAAGTGTTTAAAGTCATTTCCCTGTCCTGAAGGACCTGCTACTGCTTGGGCAGTTACACAGAACCAACTGAATGAAAAGCGATGGTGGAATGCAGTTTCTCTCTTTAGAACCATGTGAGAAATTGATGCCTATCTGTTTTAAAAACAGAATGCAGATTGAAACTTCTTTACATGTAGTACTCAGACAAAAGGCAATGGAACCTAGTAAGGTATTTTTGCTGCTCTGTTTTGCTGCTTGTGCTGGTGTTGAGATAAGACTGAAGAATTGAGAACTGGAAGCAGGGGAGATTACAGGCAGGGTCTTGGCTAACTGTCCTGAGGATGTTCACCTGCTATCCCTGGTTGGCATTCCGTCTCTTGGAAGTTGATGTGTTTCTGAATGCTTGGCTGCTCTTACCTCTGTTTTATTCAGAACATGGCATGTCAAACATAGGGGAATAATCAGATGCACATAGCGAAGCTTTTATACAGCTTTCTGGTCTGTGGATGCTTTGGGTCTTGTAGATCCCGGACATGACTGGACTGGTTTGTGTAACCCTTGATTGGGTGAGCAGCACAGTAGCAATGCTTTCAAAAAGAAACTATTCCTTGCAGATGTTTTAGCTCAGCAGTTCAAGCAGCCGTTTTCAACGTTTGTGGATCTCTTGCCATTCTTATTTAAACAAACTGATGGCAGGATCCTGTGGTTTTCAAGGTTCCAGGAGGCTGAGCACTTACCCTGCTCTTCTGGGATTCAGCTGTGTGTATTTCAGCCCCCTTCCATGACCAAGGAAGGTTTCCAAGCATGGGGTTGTCTGCAGAGTGTTGGTCTGAAGAGTGCCAGAGCAGCCTGTGCCTGCAAGCTGGTTTTGATAATATAAGAACCTTTCCCAAATGTGAACTCAGCAAAGCCCTTTCCTACTATAAATACAGCCCTCAGCTTGGCGGGAGAGCTGCTGGGGGCTGTCAGGTCATGGGGGTTGGTCATGGGGAAGATAGATAGAAGAGAGCCTTGGAGGGAGTCTTTAGGCTGAAGATTGATTAGATTTTCCCAGGTATTTAAAAAGACCAAGGGATGTTTGCTGGGTGCTGACTCAGGGAGTGCACAAAGAAGGGGGGGAAGTTGTGTTCTGCATGGCTCTGTTATTGCTTTGGCTTGTGGATACTTTCCTTTCCCGTAAGAGTACAGTGTTGAGAACAGCAGTGAGTCCTCCTGTGTATGTGGGAATGCAAGGACACAGTACAAATAAAGGATAAGCAGTCCATTTATCCAGGTTGTGAATGGCTTTGAGTTTCAGTTGAAACCTGCCGCAAAGTGTCATTAATAGCAATAATTTAGCACTGATTCAGCTCTTCACATGTTGAATCTTGAGTTAAATTTGTTGAACTGAAAGCTGAGCTCATGATTCAAAGAAGGCCTTAGTCACCTGAGGTGCTGAGTAATGGGCAGGGTTCATTGCAGTCATTAAGAGCTCTGGGGATTTGTGCTTGTGAAAACTGGACATCTATGTGGATGCCACTATAGGTTAGATACAAGGAAGAACTTCTTTACTGTGAGGGTGCTGAGGCGCTGGCACAGGGTGCCCAGAGAAGCTGTGACTGCCCCATCCCTGCAGTGCTCAAGGCCAGGTTGGACACAGGGCTTGGAGCAAGCTGCTCTATGGAAGGTGTCCCTGCCCATGGCAGGGGTTGGAGGTGAATGAGCTTTAAGGTCCTGTCCAACACAAATCATTCCATGATTCTATGAGTTTAATAAGCTCACTCACAGCATCCGAGAAGGAAAACTGTGACCTTACTGCATATTGGCACCATTAACCCTGATGGTAAATTAAGGAAGTGCTAATACATTGCAAAGGGTACTTACAGGTGGCAGCAGCAGTGCTCTGGGAGATGCTAGTCCTGTACTGAAAACATTTGCAATCTGCAAATTGACTTTACCAGCAGAGAAAGTCATGGTCATTTCTGACCCTGGGCTGCTGGGCTGTGGGGAATGGCTGTTGTGCAGCTCAGCAGCTTCCCAGGGCACCTCAGCATGAAACACACTTGGGTCTCTGCTGAAACTTAGTGAGGTTTTATTTCTTGCAGTGAAGAGCAGCAACCTAAAATAGCTTCTAACTCTGCCCCCCTCCTCCAGAAGAGGACTTCTCAGGCCTCCTTCTCCTGCACAGCCCAGAAATGCTGGAGAGCAGAGGATGTGTCAGCAGTAACAGCAGCCAGTTCTTTCTGCACAGCCTCTGCAGCCTTCCTGCTGTCTCTTAAGAACCATGAGTTGTGTCACCAGAACTGCTGAAGCCTCCAGCAGCCGAGGTCACATCTGGAGCAGTAGGTTTGTGAACCGCCTCTGGGATCAGATGGCTTCAAGTTCCTCTGCAGATGGCTCCGTCAAGGGAACTCCCAGCTGGATGGTGATCCCATGAGTGCTGGTGGTTGTTGGCAGCCTCCTACCACTCCATGTTTATCTAAAAGAGGGGGAGATGAGTGGTTTTGAGGAGGAGCAGCCTCGGATTCTTGCAGGGTTTAGTGTCACCTCGCCTTCAGACAGCAGCACGTCTTCCAGCTGGAAGCAAGCCTACGTGTCCCATATGAAGACATGTACTTGAGAGACCCCCAGAAGCCTGCACAGCCCTCCCTGGCTTGGCAAAAGGGCCACAATCATGGGATAAGCAAGGCTGGTTCTTAACTTCCTAGAGATAAAAAGGAGTATGTTTTGATCTCAGCAAAACTGAGCATGATCCACTGGTACAGCCAACAGACTCCCTTACACACGTGCAAAATCCGGAGAGGAGAGTTCTGGGCAGGGATTTAGGTGATGTTTCAATCCTGGTTTTTTCTTTTAAAGGGAAATATCCCACAGAATTAGTGCAGAAAGAGGTTGCCTGAAATGGGTAAAACACACTCTGAGGAGGTTGGGTCCTGTCTGCAAGGCATATGCTGTTGAGCTTGTCAAGATCCGCTTCCAGGTGGAAGCTCATCTCAAAGGAGGGACTGGAGATCTTGTCCTCGTTCATTGGGGTTATTCTGGCTCCCTGGAGGGCAACAGCTTCTCCAGCGGCAGGAGAGGGCTGTTATGTTCAGGCCATGTTTGCACGTCCCTAAGTCTACATGGACAACACCTATAGACAACCTTTCCTGTCCATATATAGGAGCAAAATTCATCAAGAGACTCATCTAATTCCTTCGCTATATCCTGTCCTGCATGCTGACAGTGGTGATCTGGGTCTATGTCAGTCCATTTTGGAAAACAGAATGAAAAAGTAATTTTCTTGGTGGCTTGCCCACACAGCGGCCTCTCTGCATCCTCTTGCATTGCCTGCTCACTCCCTGTCATGCCAAACACAAGTTGGGGTCACTAACAAGACTCTCTGCTGTTCAGTGCCATCCTGCCTGTTGTCACCTCCTGCCTCAGAATGGTGACAGTGCTCTCTGCTCCCCATGTGTTATGTTTCCAAACCTTTCTTCCCTGCTGGAAAAAGCACTCTGACAACACCTACCAACCTTTTTCCTCCCTCAACTCACCTCTATTCTGAGGTGTCTATAGAAATGATGACAACACTTAGGCTGCTGTGCCAGGATATCCCAGGATACCACACTGTCCAATGCTGTCCTGTTGTTTTCCCATACTATCCACTGGTGTCCATCTGCTGTGTATCCATATACCTTTGGGGCAGGCACATGTTAAGACACATAATGGGGTTCCAGTCTTGGAAGATTGTCCTCTTTTATGTATGCAAGGTAGGGGACCTGCAGCATTGGGGCGCAAAGTCACTGTGAGCAGAAGTGGGGCTGGCAGGACTGAAGAGGACTCGTTATGATGTGTAAAGGGAAGCTAATGAGAGCAGCCAGTCTGCAGTGCAGAGACATGATCCATAGGAGCTCAGCTGCAATTACCAGCTTCTTTCTCCTATGAGCTACCGGAAAACTGCCGCGCTGTGACAGCTCTCAGCCACTATTGCTTTGGGCTGGGTGTTGAACTAGAAGTTCAAAGTGAAAGCCTTTCAGTGTCATCAGCAGACCTTGGGGCTCTCAGGGAACTTCTTTTATATATGTTTTTCTTCCTGCTGGGACACTGCCCCTCTCCCCTAAACCTTATGATCTTCCCCCATTTACACACACAAACATGGGCATGGTTTTCTCTCTGTGTGTTTCCTCTGTGAGATTTCCATGGAGAACTTTCCAAGGAGGGACTATTCCACAGCCCCTTTCAACCCACAGGGGAGGCGGTTGGACCCGAGGCATTTTCCATCGCTGACTTGGGAGCTGGTCTCCTCCTCCCACCAGCTTCGCATCCTTTGGAGAGAAACCCATGCTACCGGTGTGTCTTGGTGCTGGCTGTGGAGTGACTGCATCCCTGCCTTCCTCATTTCCCAGCTGCTTTGCTGCTTGTGTCTCTGATCTCACCCACGAGCGTGGCATAACGTCTGGGAACAGACAGACCAGCACGATCCCATGGCCCTGGCGGGAATGCAGAGGGTTGTGTTGCATCCTTGAAACATGGGGGCTCCCTGTTGGAACGGTGAGACCTGCATCGGCCGCTTGCACTCAGGGATGGTCCCGTGAGAACCGCTGTGCTACTGGGGCTTAGGAAAACATTGGCGTGTCATAGATCTGTTATCTGAAGCTGAAGAACTCTATCTCTAGAAATGGTTTCTAAACCAAGCAGGATGTGAGTGAGACTCACATTTAGGGGCTTCTGAAAGGAATTACTTGTGGCATGCACAGATACTGCTGAAGCTACTGAAGAGCGTGCTTTGGCACCATTGGGTCTTTTATTGTTATAATCATTATACACTGAATCTTCTGCACAACAATTATCTAATGCACCATCTAAGAGCAGATGCCTAAGAAAGAGGTGTGGTGGGGTGTGTTTTTTTTTCCTTTCTTTTTTTTAAGTTCAGTTGCAGAAGAATAAGTGGGAAAATAGCATTATGGGTTTTCCAGATCTTTTCCTTAATAATTGCGGTATCTAATGTGCTTTGTTTCCAAGTTAAAAGACGAGGGTTTTGAACTGTGGGCTGTCCAAGCACCCCTTTGGCTCAGCTCACCTCCTCACACATCATCATGGATAATGAAGGGTCTATCCCTGATTCCCTTTGTGCTGCCCTGTTGCCTTCAGTTGCTTTGCATATGTGATTGGAGCTGCCTAAATCACTGCATTGACGATGTGCAAGAGAGAGAAGGATCCAGCTCCCTCTCTCTGGGCTCTCTTGGGTTTTGCAGCAGCAGCAAAAGGAGAAATCTCAAACTATTTTCAGTTGCTGAAGTCAGAAATACTAACTGGGGATGCCTTTGGGAGGAGCAGTGAAATGGGAAGGGGCACTTTCCAAGTCACTCCTCGCCCTGCAGTGAGTGGCCCTGGGAAGCCACAGAGCAGCTGAATCTTGGCTGAAGGACTGCATGGCTGATGGAGGATGGTCCTTAGGGATGGGTGATTTTGTACAGATTTGGGAATAGGAGTCACTGAACTCCATTCAGAGTGCCTGAGCTGGAGGGGCAGGCTGCCCAGCTGGCAAGAATTCAATTGCTTGGTCAATAATACATTTATGATTCATTGACCCAGTTCATACTGTCCGAATCAAGCCTCCATTAGACCCTGTCTATAGCCCATGTCCAGACCCTTGCACTGCCTTGAGGGCACGCTGGGCCGGGACCAATCTTTTGCATGTAGAAACACTAAAAGAACATCTTGGTTGCTCATCAGTTCAGCAGGACTGATGACTTACTGCCTCTTTCCAGGTATTTCACAACACAGGTTGGTTATTCCTCATCACTAGGGATGAACAGGGCTTAAAATCCTGCTAGTCCAGATGAGTGCCTGAGGGTCAAGACTCTTCACTCCAGCTCACCTGGAATCTCTTACCTGTCTGGAATCGGACTTTAATAGGACAAAACTTTTATGCAGTTCCTAGTGTTTCTGCTGTGCAGTTGGAATATTGGTGTATGAGGTCTCCTTGGGATTAGTTCTCATTTCCTTGCTTGGCCTTGAGAGGAGACAGGAAGCAGAGGAAATAAGAAATAATTGAATCAGTTCTTATAAATTCGTTTGCCTCGGATTCAGTTTGAAGAATGGGTAAAGGCCTGGGACAACCTGAGGCTCGCATTTCCTTGAAGGGTCTAGATAGTGGAGGGCCAAATGAGGGTTGACATGATGATCTCCTTGTAGGGATTGATCTAAGACCAATCTCTTAGATCCTCTGGGTTGTCAAGAAATCATAATACCCTAAGTGGCTGTGGGTATTTTGTCAGTGGTATTTATATCTGGAGATCAGAAATTCATCAACCATCAATACCCAGTAGTGTGAAGGGCAAGAACAGACCAGAAAGTGGTACTTCCCGAGTACTTTTGTTAGTAGTGGTTCTCAGGTTTTCTTTATTGTACGTCTGTATACAGTTTTGTTACCTTTGGGAAGCAAAGGGACCAGGCAACTAGACTTGCTTTTGTTTACTACTTTTCAGTATAGCCAGAAGCTTTCTGGGTTCCATGCTATAGAAATAAATCTAGTCTGTTATTATTATTTATTGTTATTACTTATTCAAAGCTTTCACTGGGGAGTTAGACCTAACGTAGGCGAGTGTCAGGCTCGGTGGAACCAGTGTATCCCCCTCCACCTTCCAGCAGCCGGTGTGTGGCAGAGCCAAGGTCTGTAACTCAGAAGAGTCCTGGCTGGAATCTCCCAGGATACTCCTAAAAAAGAGAGGTGCTCTGACACCTTGAGGTCAGCCATGGGTTAACACACTGCAGGAAACCTTGAAGAGTCAGCTGATGACGCTAGTCTCATCCATCGCACCTTCTCACTCAAGTCTTGGCTTGAGACTCCAAAGGGGACCATTTCTCCTGCAAAAAACACCTTTCTGCTTCCAACCAGCTCCCTGGCTTCTGCTGAAGCTTTGCATGGGATTGGCAGTGAGGTTGTCTGGGTTGTCCTGTGAAGACATTTGGAAATCAAGCATTTGTCTTGAAGAATTTCTTCCATAATGTGCAGGATATTGGGTTCATGTCCAAGATTCTTTAAAATCAAGGCACTTCCTGTTATTCCAAAGCATAACCAGGCAGCTGTTTGGATGAGGTTTGTGTTATTGTTAATGGTAGGCAGTCTTAGACGCTCAGTTTTTATTGTGCCAACAGTACATGGATGGGTATTCATGTCACTGGTGAAGAAGTGAATGAAACTCAATACTCCCTGCAGGACTCATGCTAGAGCTGCTGGAAGCCTTCTACACTTGGAGGAGAAGTGTTTGGGTTTCTATTGCTAAGTAACTAAAGGATGGGTATAAAAGCAGTTCCTGAGCAGCACCCCCTTCCCAGGCCCCCATATACCTCTGTAGTCTCTGAATACAGACTAGAGAGGGAGACTGCATATCCTGAGAACCTCTCCAGTGTGTAATGGTGGAAGTGGGAGAACTTGAGAGGAAGTTTTCTTTCCCCATTCTTGTTGTTTTTAGGGATTCCTCCTGTGATGCTCCCAAAGCCTATCACTGACTGACTAGTGGGAATGAAGATGTAGGAGGTCCCTGTAAAAGCGTCCTTGCCAACTCTTTTGGAATCAGCTTGCATGTGAGGAAGATGGGCTGAAGCCCCATGAGACAACAAGAGAGAAACAGATGTGACAAAGCAGACATCCGTCAGTGAATGGGTCTAGCCTGGACCATTTCTGTGGCTCATTTGTGTAGAAAAATGAGTCCTTCTTATTCTGTCTGTGCATATCTAACAGAAACATGATTAGCATTAATGAAGTGGGTTGGTACTAAAGGGAAGCTGGAAGTAACCAGTGATCGCTGCATTGCATTGTAGCCTTCTCCAAGAGAAAGCAGTAGCATTAACGCTGTTTGCAGGGAGCTTTTGAACTCTGCTCAAGTGAGTAAGCTGCATCAGAAAACATCTTTTCTTCATCTTGTGAAATACTTCACAAGTTTTACTCAAATAAGGATGGATGAGGATTCCTTCCTGTCACTTGGTATGCTTAGGAGATTTAAACAGGTGGCCTGGCCAAAGAGTAAGGGGACACAAGGATCCTGTAGGACAGGACATCCATTGCCATCAGCACCCAGGATGCTAGCAATGAAAGTATTTGGCCAGTGGAAATATCTTCAAGTTGCTAATGCTATTAAATTACCAAGTTCTGTAGCTTTGACCTCAGTTCATAGCTCACCTACAGTAGTGAATGCCAGAGAGCTCTTCATTGTCTATTTAAGTGATTAGAAATGTTCATAATCCTGCTATCCCTGCCTGTGTTCAAGGTCTGATTGGATGAGACTTTGAGCAACCTGGTCTAGGGGAGCTGCAGAGACAAGTTCATTTCCCCCCTGTCTATGGATCTATTATAAAATACATCTATTGATGTTAAAAAAATGATAAAGCTTGGGAAATGTCATACCTCATCTCTTCCAAAACTTGTCAACATTGAAAACAAAATCTTAAAGATCGGGTAAGACTTTAGGTTGATTGGACTAATTTTTAATTAACGGAGTGTGCAACTTTCATTTATTTATACATAATTTAAATTCCTAATATATACTAAAAGTAGAAAAGATGTATGAGACATAGTGTCAAGACATGTTAGTCCCAAGGCAGGACTGGTTTGCAGACTTGGTAGCAACAGCTGACATCTCCAAGAGGTGTCTAAGCCATGAAAGGAAACCCAGGACAGAAGTGCCTTAAGTCCAGAGTGACTCAATCAATCCAGTCTGGAGTCGTCTGATGGACTTACTGGCACAAAGCTCCAGCAGCATGGGCAGGCAGCCCTGCCTGGTCCATTGCACCAGTGTGGAAATGCTGGTTCAGGCTGTGCTCACTGGTCCAGGTAAAATGATCTCTGGCATCATTTTGGTGAAAGGTTTGAACTTAGAGCCAAAAACCTGTCAATGCATAAGCTTACTCTGTGCAATTCTTTTAACTCTTGTTTAACTCTTCTTTGTTATTACTGAGAACTTTATTACCTGGTTTGTTAGTGTTGCTGCTCTCCAGTTGGCAAGCGGTTATTTTTCTAGTACATGAAATAAGCTTAGGAAGCCTCAATCTGCAGTGAATATTGTTGATCTCAATCTCAGTTTCTTTGCTGTTTCTTGTCCTGCTTAGTGGTGCTTAAAATGACTTTCTAAAGCACCATTCTGTGCCCCTCTTCATACACCCACTGCAAAGAAGTAGATAATCACATGAGGATCTGGGCTTGGAGTGCCTCGCTCCAGAGCAGTAGCAGAACAATGCAGTTAAATTTCCCTTGTGTGGTGTTCATCTTAATTACTGTTTTTCGTTCTGTGCAGAAATTTGGCTTTTTTAACACAACACTGTTTTAATCTAAAAATGTGCAGCATGGCTTTTGCTTTTGTGTTCTTTAGCAAAGAAACAACCAACCTCATTAGGTATCAGCTTTATCAGTCTCACCACAAAAGCCATTAGCATGCTCGCTGAGCATAAAATATGTTTTCTATGTTAAAGACCTTACAAAACTGGCAGCTATACTACAGATCTATTGTAAAAGCCAGTAAAGGGCTCTTTTCTTTTTCCTGCTTACCTACCAGTCATTCCAATGACCGTGGATGGGACAGCTCCGTTTGTGGGTCAGTGACCTCCAAAAGCAGAGGAATTGCTTGCAGAAGATTAAGCAATAATCAGAAACAATGTCAATATAATTTTGGCCTCCTGTTAAGTGTCACTTGAGTTTGTTTCTCAAATGATGAAATCCCACTTCTTAATAATTTCAAACTAAGTAATGTGGCAATGGAGAGCATGCAGGGGCAGCAGTGATCTTTTCCCTGTACCTGTCCCCAGGACTCAGTGATGTGTTCCTTTGAGGTGTAAGTTGTAAATGGGATATTTATTCACTTCTAATAGGCTGGAGAACAAGAAGGCTTGTATCAGATGTGGTGACAGAAGAGAAAATGCATGTCTTTAAAGTAGTCACTGGAGTCCAGGTTACCCTCCTTGTCCCATGGCAGGAATATTAAGCTTTTCTCACCTTGACTGGTGCTAGGTAAGCAGGGCCAGTTTGATACCAGCACTTCTCTGTGCTGCATCTTAATGACATGGCATCTGACAAAAACTAAACCTGGGTCAAAAATGGAGCAATCAAAGCACTGTGAACCTCCCAGAATGAACAGAGACCATGCCGAGAGCTCAGGGAGGAGACAACCATGTCCAGGAGACAGGTAGCTTTAGGAAGAAAACCTCTAGAACTGAATGTTGTGGATGAGCCCATGCATCAGGCCCAAGAGGTGTTGAGCATCCAGTCCCAGTTGGACCAGCAAGGGATTGAAAATTAATCCACAAATGGAACAAACTGAGGCACAAGAAGGTGGCCCTCCAGAAGTGACACCTTCTGTTTTACCAGAATATATCTATTGAGAGACTCCACTGACTGTTTTATCACAGATCTACTTCGTTCTGTAGTGTGTACATTTCAGCAGTCAATAAACGGCCTAGAGACTGAAGCATTGGTAGTATTTGCGCATGTGATAACTAGCTCAAATCAAGGTTATTGTAAGGAATGGGCTTGACTTTGGAAAGGACCAGCAAATTATGTAGAAAAAGGCTGCTTGAAATCAATGTGGAGGTAGATATAATGTGATGGTATCCAACCTGAACAGCAGGGTATCATGTGTACCCTAAAAGCTTGCTGTTGTCGAAAAAGGGTGGCTTTTTTTACAGAAATGCCTTTACAGCTCAAATGCCAAATCCTCCTAATGATAATTTCTTTGACTGTTTGTGACTCTGTTAAGGTCTAGAGTATATTGGTAGCAGCTTCAAAATAGAGAAGGAGGATAGATCATGGAGCTAACACCCATGCAACAAGAGTAGTGGGCAGAGTGTGTTGATGTGGGCACCTGCTTTTTACATTGGATAATTCTGTTCAATAAATAATTCTTCAGTTGTAAGTAACCTAAATCCAAACCAGTTTCTTCAAGAACCTGATGATCTGCTTAGGACTGACAAACAGTCAAAAAGACCTAAACATGCTTCCAAACATACAGGTACTGCAGGGAGTGCTGTGAAATAAAGCACTGGAGTGAGGCCATTAAACACAGTCGTTTGTCCTTGACAGGACAAGCAACAGAAGGACAAGAAGGCAGTCTGTAATTATACCAGTGATGGCATCCAGAACCATTCATAGCAGTTAGAAGAACAGTTGCAGGAAGAGCTGTTTTGAGAACAAGAATTGTCTGTGTCAGACAAGAGTCACTTAGTGTCAGACGGAGTTATTAATGTCAGGTTCTTCGGCAACTGTTTAATCAGTTCTGATGGGGGCAGAGAAGGAAGAAACAGGGTTGAGACAGAACATCCATGGGGATTTCCATGCGAGGCTTTCCTCATGAATACTTTATGAATCAGCTCTATGAGTTTATGGCAGTTGGCTTATCCTATTTGTGTTTGCTCTTCAGAAGAAGAAGGTGGCATTGGAGAAGTGCCCTGGGAACAGTGCGCATGCTCACCTGGATGGACTTTTGGATTGCAACCTAGCTTGTTTGACTGGTGCTGGGAAAAACGCCCAGCCTTGTGGTAGCAGTCACACAGCATCCATTTATTCTAGAAACATAAAAGGAAATCTTTGGGAATAGGCAGGTAGAGGTGGGAGGCAGAAGTGGCGTTTTGTGATCTTCCTGTCATTGTGAAACACTGCAGAGCCTCATTCCTTTCTATTTTCTTTCCCATTTATGCCATTGTGGTGGTGGGAGAGGTGTTCAGATTGCATGAGCTCTGTACTAACTGACTTTCGTGTGGTGTTTTCCGAGGGTAGGGACACAAGGCCCGGTCACTACACAAATGAGACCGTGGGAGGTTTTGCATTACCTCTCTGCTCTCACAATTGGATTTAATGAAAGGGAAGCCCAGAAGGAACTGATTAGCCTGTGCACACAATCAATAACCTTCCACATTTCTTCGTGCTTAGGTGGCTAAAGCTGACCACTTGGCAGGGCCAATGCAAGTGCTTTCGCCTTTCAGCGACCGTACTTTCATTTCTTCAATATGGTTTCATCTCTAATTACATTTCAGTAATCCAACCCAGGTTTCCAACTGCAGAAAACACTGCACGACTGTTTACATTGATTTCTTTTTTCTGAAATAGATGTGTTTTCATAGTGGTTTGCAATGACAATTAAATGATTAAAGCTTAGAGAGGATGAAGCTGTATAACAGCAGCTAGAGTCATAATGAGGATAGCTGTAATTGTACTTCTAATAGGCTAGTAGATGTCCGATGCCACAACCTAAAATTGAATCAAGCTTTCATTCAAGCATAATGTTCAGAGAAGTAATATAAAACAGCACTGGGTTTGCAGTTTTACATCCATATACAACATTTGCTGCTATTGTGCTTCCTGTGTTTTGGATGAATTTAACTGAAGGAAGTCCCATGGTCCATCTCAGATATACCACACTGCTCGAGGGACAGCTTCAGGAGGATCAGGTACAGCTGTTGGTGGAGCAGTCCTCCTGGTGCAGATCAGCCCATGTAGTCCCAAATCCTCTTGTCCTTGTAGGCAACAACACTTCTTTAATCAAAACAGGCTCTACCAGCAAAAGGATGTGTTCTTGCTGATGGAGAAATGCCGTTAGAAGTCATTCTCTGGCCTGTGTTTTTATGTTAGTAAAAGCTTCTTGTGTGGATTTAGGTTGTTTATGCATATCTTCTGTATTGCTTTTCACTCTGGCTGGTTTTCTGTGTGTGTTACAGAGGCATCAACAGTTTTGGCAGCCCTCGCAGTGAATTTACACCAAGACACTGTCTCCAGTGAAAGGTGTTTTAGAGGCTGACCATGCAGCAGGTGTTATTCTGCTTAAGTCCATGGTGTGGTTTTGTGCAGGGTGAACCTACTTGAAGACACTGCCCATCTTTTTTTATATTTAGCTTAAATTTTCCACTTCTCAGTTTCACCCTGGAGTTCTTAGGATAAATGCCAATAATGACTCTGTCCATCCTGACCATCCTGTACCTCTTTCCAGATCATTAGTCTATCCTTGACCTTTTACTGTCTGTGGTTCAATATGATGCTTGAGTCATTCATTTCTTTGTATGCTTTCCTCCAAAATTCATCCCATTCACCCAAGAGGTTGTGTCCCTCCCATTTTTTCTGGTTTGCTGGCACCACTTGAATTTTGAAAGGCAAAAACCTGGACCAAATGTCATAGGTGCAGTCAGAGAGATTGCCTTTGCCTTAATCTTTCTACACTGATCTCCCCTTGTCCTGTTGGTCTGGCTGCCTTGCCACACGGCGCTGCTATAGGAAACATCTCCTGTGGCCTTTTTCAATGGTACAAGGGCTGCGCCAGTGTTCATTTCTTTGTAGGCAGGCTGGAGAATCACTGGTCTGCTTTCGGACAGTGCCCTGGCCACCCACGGGCATAGCATCACTTCTGAACAGTTGGTATGTCCCATGCAGCCCCAGTGCCACCAAGGTCGTGCTGACAGAGCTGTGATCACAAGGAGCACACTGTGGGGATACACCCACTTTATTGTTTCCCATTCAAAGAAATGTGGAAAATTGCCTTAGGTAAAATCTGAGCTGTGGGGACCCACCAGGGATATTATAATAAGCAGAAAGGGCAACTTAGGCCTGAGCTGTCCTGTATGATCTTTATTTCTTTACAGTGCCATAAAATTCCTCCTCCTATCTGTTAAGATTCCCGCAGAGAGGAAATGAACAGGATGCCTTTATTCCTGAATTGGCCTTTGGAATTTCTTGCTGGATTGACATGCATTTTGCAGTCAGGGTCATTGGCATTGCTGGCAAGTCAAGGGGTTGTTTTGCTGTATGGAACACTGGCACTGCCACTGGTTTCCATGCAAGCAGACATGCTGACCTGTTTTATGTGCGTGCTAGTGACTGTTTGAATGGTGAGCCTGTTCTCCAGTGAACGGCTAACCTCAGAGCACAATGCGGGGTTACATGCAAGAAACCTGACTGTTTATTGATCATCACTTCTTTTTACCTAAAATGCTAGATAAATGTAAGCAACATCTCCTCCTTTGAGATCCTGTACTTTGGTGAGGCTGAAGATGCTTCATAGAATGAAACAGGTTGGAAAAAACCTTTAAACTCATCCAGTGCAACCGTTCCCCGGCACTACCAAGGCCACCACTAATCTGTATCAACTGGGGGCCCTTGTCTACACAGTTTGTGAACACTTCCAGTGACGGTAATTCCAATACTCCCCTGTGCAAAATGCTTTAAAGGGTTTCTTTGAAAAAGTATGACGTGGTTTTGATATGGCCTGGTCTAGAAATAGCACTATTCAGTGCTCATGTAGCTTTACCTGTTTGGGTCTCTATGCGGGATTAGTCAAGTCTGGTAGATTCTGAAAATGGCAAAGGGTTGTCCTTGCCTGGTACCTCTCCTGACATCAGCAGATGGTGTTTCCATCTGCTAACATTGCATTATTCTTCAGTGCTTTCCAACTATTTCATAAAGATGTTTCCTGATAAGTGACAAGTAGTTGGTGTTCTGCTCTGTACATCAATGGGACATAAACATGAAATGTCAGTAAGTCCAGAACTGGTAATGCAGAGAAGAAGATCATAAAAGTGTGTTTGTGAAGTGGTTCCCATTTTATGGAGTAAATTAAATCACAAAAATGAGTTATTGACCTATGTATTTCTACCAGTATTCATTGCTTAGTCATGAGAACTATTACAGAGCCTAGGGCCTGGAAAGCACTTCTGGGCTTGGAACAAAAGTTCCTCTTCTGTGCTTGGCATGGCATCTTCACAAAGGACTTGGGTTTAGAGAAGATCCCCACTGTAATTTCTGTGTAAAAACCCACTGCAGGCCAGTTTTAACACACTGCCCCCAGCCAGGATGTGATCCTACTCACTTCATGCAGAGACGCAGTGTCTCACTTCAGTGGGAAGGTATGGCAAGGTCTGCTCTATGGTGCCAGTGCTGGGGGGCTGTCACATTTTCAAGGCTTTGCCTGGGGCACTTGAACACATTGAGGAATGTCTCCTTGCTCCTGCCCTCCCGACAGGTCCTTCACTTCTCAGCAGGTCCCTCAAGCCCCACTGATGTCCTCTCAGTGTGACAGGGCTGGGGAGAATGGACAGAAGAAGCCCTCATCACGTTGATTTACATGCAGGTGGGCTCATATTCTCACCAGGGTGACTTTCAGAGCCCAAGAACACTCCTACAATTGTTAATCCTAAATGCAAATGGAAAGGAAAGCAGCAAATCCTGGCTTTAGTTTGCTTCATTTAAGGGGTACTTCCTCTGCAAAGACCTGAACCACACCTGGGTCCTCCCATACCCTTACCCAGCTCTTTCTCTGTCTTCTTGTGTAATTCTTCAGGAGAATTGTTTGCCTTGGTGCAATATCCCTGTCTGGTAACCTGGGATACAAGAAGGTTTTATGATGCTCTTAGAAACCTGGAAATGGCATTGTCTGGTCAGGGTTTTGTAAAGAAATCCTTTTGTTTGTTCTGATGTAGCTTGGCTTGAGTTAAGGGGGATTTGTCGTAACTGTCTGGCCTTAAAGACAGATCACCTCTGTGTGTGGTGATCCCTATGGAAGCTGCAGTCTTGTAGGGTCTCTCATCCTGTGTTTCCCTGCGTGTGCTAAGGACTTCTGCATCGCATGCAGCTTCAGAGTGGGTATTGCAAGAAGTACTCTGACCATCTAGTCAGTCAGCTGTGAGAAAGGCAATCGACTTGATAGTAAGTAATGATGTTATAGTAGTTGTGCATTTATCAGTGATAGGGCATATTTTGCAGGTGGCACAAGACACAGATTAGATTAGTTAAGAGCAGGGCGGGCTATCAGGAACTTCTGAAGGTCTGAGCCAAGCCAGACGAGCAGGGAGCTTGAGACAAAATGTGCCATCAATAAAACCAGAGGACTTGCACCAAAGGCAGCAACTGGAGCTCCTCGGTTCACTTGACAGTAAACTGAATGCAGTGGCTCAGGAAAGGGATCAGATATCTGGTTCCTGTTACTGGGTGCCAGAAATCCAAAAAGCAAACAAGTGAGCATAACAAATGTCAAAACCAGTCGAGGAAATACTTGTTGGGTTCCTGCAGAACTTAGCAGGGGTGTTCGTTACCATAATACATCATCGAGCTTCACATTCTGGAAACCCACAAAATAAAGCTACCCGTGTGTGACCTGCAAATAATGTAAATGCAGCTGCTGTGCTGAGGCTATAATGAGTGAGGTCACATCAGCAAAGGTTTAGCAGGACAAGGTGAATTCCTGGTGGTTGTAGAAAGCAGGAGAGAAGAGGTGATTCAACCCAACTGTGTGAAGCAATGAGTCCCCCCGAAACCTGCTCTCCTTCCTGCCTGTGAACCACCAGACTTCCTTCCCTCTCTGCTCTCCAAGGTTTTATTGTGTGGTTTTCAGCCACATAAGGATTTTGGATGTGGCTCACAGCACTGAGAAAGAAATAAAAAGAAGTGTCTGTGGCTAAAAAGGGTGGTCAGATACTGTAACATCAAATACTAAGAACTAAGCCTCCTGAAACCTGCAAAGGAATAAATGCTTCATGGTTTTACATTTCAACTAAGTTTAAGGGAAAGAGCTGAGACAAAGCTTTCTCCAGGTTCGTGTTTTCCCATTGCTGGGTTTCTTGTGACTGTTTTGGGGCCATCAGGTCTCAATCTGGTGCTGCCTGTGGTAGTACTGATGCTGCCATGGCTCTGCCAGATCCTCATGCACTGAAAAGAGTTTGTAGTGGCTTCGCAGAATTCAACAGATGCACAGAACCCAGCAAAGAACGGTCCCAAAAATGCAACAAATAACGGATTTTATATCTTTTTGTATGTCTGTTTGAAAGAGCTATTTCCTAAATTAGCCTCTGAGCTCATAACGGCCAGTTAGCCTCCTGGGTTTCAAATCATCTCAGTATTAGATGGGAGCTGTGATACTGCAGGAGGTGTAAGTTGCTAACTACAGGATTATGAATTCCACAGTGCTCTGGAAGAGAAGCCCAGATTTGCTGACACAAACTCCAACTGTGGCTATTAGAGGGATCTGGTTACAGCAAACATTACGGAGCAGGAAGATCCTTTGTCCAGGGTAAATCTTCACATGAAGTGAGCTGTCATTGATTTGTCTTTCTGATGCAAATCATATGAGCGTATTAGATCCACGGAGAAACCAGCGTCATGTTGAAGTAATTATCTCCATAAACGTATTATAGCCTTCAGTGCAGACAGATGGCATTTACAGCAGCCTTCTCTATGTTATGGCAGGATTACTTCCCTTGCTTTCTTCTCCTTGTTTGGTTTGGTATTATTTTAGGTTACCTTTCTTTTTCTCTCCTCTCCCTGGGTGTTTTACACATGGTCTCAGGGAGCTGTAGAAAAATCTCTGTGCTGAGGGATGGCTCAGGCTCACAGAGTGGCAGAGAAACTGAAATGTCTGATTTCAGATCAAACCACGTGGCCCATTTTATCCAGGAAAAGCCAGCCCTGATAGTGTTAATGAGCCTGACAAAGGGACTGTTGGACACAAAGGACTTGCTTAGAGACTGCCAAGTGAGAGTGTAATTAAAGGTAGAGTAAGTATAAGACTGATAAAGGAGCAATTTCATTTTTTAAATGGCAAGGTGATTGCCAGCATAATGACAGAAAGAAAGGAGAGCCAGAAGGAAGCCTCAAATCCAAATTTGAACAGGAGAAATCAGGATTCCTGGGTTCCTTTTGCTGCTTTAGCATCAAGTCACTGACTGAATGAAGAAGGGACATTGACCATCCCTGAAAACTCATTGAGTGTATCCGTACGGTTAAATGGAGATAGCTGGATGTGCTGGGGTGGAGGATGGCAGTCAGCATGTGCTCTTCAGGTACTATCTCAGTCACCTCTGGCCAAATAATGAGAACTTTGCAATGAAGGGATCTTGGTGCTGGTTCTTTGGGTTTTTTTTTGGGGGGAAAAGGCATGGGGTAGATGCCATTGCTGTGGTTTCAGTTACCAGAGGTAGAATAGAATGGAGTATTTGGGCTACCAGATGATGCTGGTTATGGTCTAGGAAAACTCTGCTAAAGGACAGAAATACAAGCTGTTCCCCCACATGTGGCTTTATTGGGAAGATACCAAAAGGTGACTGATGGTGGTGCTTTACAAGACCTGATTTTCAAATGTAGATGTTCGGAGATTGCTTTCAGGCCTAATTCATCCTGGATAGAAAAATGAGTTGCAAGAAGTACCATGCTTCAAAACTTTGGCTTCTTAGTAATCGGAGGGGACCAATTTCATGTTACCTTACTCTTCTTGTGGTGCAAGTACAGGAAATTACAGACTCCATTTGCTAAACAGCAGGAGGCTAAATGATTTATCTCAGTCTCACCCATCATGGAGCCTTCCCTGTACACTAATGCATGGACAGAAAGTAAATGAATATACAATGTGAAGGAAGGATGACCAATTTCATGCTCTTGGGTAAACCTAAATCGTGGTACTGTGCCAAAGAGAAAGGAGCCTGGCGTCTGCAGTGTTCACATCTGGTGTTAGCACAGTGTATTTAAAAAATGGATTTTTTCTTCTCTTTGTGTCCAATCTGGGTGTCTCATTCTAGCAGAAGCCTGTGCAGGGACCACAGTTTGCAGCACGGTATTACAGTCTTCTCAGATGGCTTTTATTGTCACAATAGGTGGGAATGGTTGTACCATGAGAAGTTTAACTCGGATGTGTGTTCTGTGATGCTCGGTATTCTGCATAATACAGCGACAGACTGCACACTTCAAAACACAGCTAGGCTGACAGAGGAATGATTCGTGCAGCCGGGCTGGACTGTGACATACCTTATTCAGACTTTCATGAGTGCCTCAGCTTGCGTTTGAGGATAGGGAAAAGCAGGACATTTGCTTATCTCAGACTTTGGGCTATTTGTCTGCACAGAGAAGCAGGACCTAAGATCATGTTCCAGAAGAGGAATTAGGCATCTGGGCAAAGCTTTTGAAGATAGTTTGAATTGAGCCTGCTCACCCTGAGCTAGCACATGCGCAACGGGAGCGGTGGCGTCCGTAACGCGTTGAATTAATCCAGGGAAGTTGTGACAACTGTTGAGGTGGGAATCTTCTTTTTTTTATCATGACACCTGTTGCTCATAGGTACAAATCAAACGAAGAGTATGTGTATGTGCGAGGCCGTGGAAGAGGGAAGTATGTATGTGAGGAGTGTGGAATTCGCTGCAAGAAACCCAGCATGCTGAAGAAACACATTCGCACGCACACAGACGTCAGGCCATATGTCTGCAAGTACTGTAACTTTGCTTTTAAAACCAAAGGTAAGAGACAGTCAGCTCCTAGCTCCTCTGCTCAGTATATTGACTTACAAGCCTTCTTGGGGGTGCTGGTGAAGGGGAAGGGAAAGCCTTCCCAGGGTCTGGAAAAGCCCAGGAGCCGGAGGGAGGGGAATGAGGGAGCCTCAAATTGGCTGCCATTATCAGAAGTTGACCAGTGGAAAGCGCTGGCCGCAGCACAGCATCTGTACCATCCCATCTGTGCTTCTTAAAGGGAATGATCCTGAAACACAGCTTCACTGGCAGGGATTTACAAACCAAACCACCTCCGAATGAGAGCAGTTGCTCCTGGGTGCAGGCAACATGCTCTGACTGAGCACCTGGAGACGGTCTTTGGGGGGCTTTTTATGCTCTTCAGATCTGTTTGCGCTGCACATTTTCATCCTTCGCAGTTGCATGTAGCTTCCACATTTTCTGTATCATATCAGTAGGCTTCTTCTCTTAAAACCTCCATTCCAGGACATCTAGTCATTAATGATCCACGATTTCACTACCACGAGATGCTCTTTGCAAGTAACCTTCATCATTGCCTCAGTGAGTGTGTGAGTGAATTCTGTCAGGAGTGTACAAAACCACGTGCAGAACCTATTCCAAGAGACTATGGGGAAAGAGTTCTGAAGTGCTGGAGGTGCCCAGGTCCCCTTAACTTCTCATGTGAATTTGGTAGATCGCCCCTCCATCTTTGGTTGCAGCAAGTCTTGCAATAAAGATGTTGAGTTCAGTTTCTTGATTCTAGTTCGACACGGATATGAAATGTTCATTATCTGTAGCTCCATCATTGCATATCTCAGAAGATGACACAGTTGGGATTGTCAATTACTCAAGAAGAGCATCACACACCCCCCCCCAATGGTGCTACTCAAGGAAATGGCACAGTAAATATGTGGGGAGGAAGCTCTGGGTGCGCATGGAACATGGCACATGTGCTTACCCTGACATGCCAATGGGAGCATGTCCATGCTAAACAAGTGACCCAGATGCCAGGTGATTCAGGGTGATTAGTGTCTGGAGCTGATGACTTTGCTGGTAAAGCTGGTGGGTGATTTTGGGAACCAGCATGTTGGTAATCACAAAGTGTATGGGAGCATGGGGAAGTGGTTCAGAGGCCAAATTCTCGTCAGGCACATGCAGCAGATCTGAGCAGCGGTTCTTTCTCTCCCTCCCAGCCTGGAGCTATTTCTGGTTCATTTTCCTTCTCTTTCCCCCTTGCTTTTGTTACTTTGTTCTGAGGTTTTTCCTTTGAGAGGTGGATCCATTCAGCCTCTCCAGTCACTTCACCTGGCTTTCCACCATGCTTCTGTTAGGCTTTTATTCAGGATGCTGCGATCAAACCATCCTTTTCACCATTTCTCTAGCTGCTTTGCTGATCATCTCTGCTTCCTTGGAGCACACAAGCTGTCAGCACTGACTGCTGATTGCACATTGCAAATAGACACTTGCCTCCAAGGGACTTCCCTTCTTGAGCTTTGCAGGAGACTTGCATGAGGAAGGCAGCATGGCAATGCTTCCTTCAAAAGCAAACACCCGTGTTGGGGTTTAAATGCAGCACTATCCATTTGCCTATGGATGCATGAGTGGGGAAGAGCTTCCGCAGATCAGTGATTTCAGGACAAATAGTTGGATGATGGTAACTTGGAACTGTATGGGAATGGGCTCTTTGCTGGAAAGGGGTAACAGTCAGAGCCTTGGCTGCGAGCTATGGGCATGCTTATACTCCACATGACTTTGCAGATGTTTGTTTTGCTGATGGAGATATAGAGGTCTTTGGAAGAGTTATTGGAAAGGGTGAAAAAGATGAACTTTCTGTGCTGATAAAATCCTCAGTTAAAGTCCAGTTACAGAACCATTGCTGCTGGCGACAGAGCACAAACCAGAGGGCCAGGGTTTACAGAACTGGATGGTTCACAGCTTCTTTTGCGCATGTCTAGAACTGGTTTGTTTGTGCCCTGATTCATTAGGATCCTCCTTCCTGGTGGGCAGTTTTGCAACCATGGTTAGATGCAGAATGGAGAAGGTGGAGCTCTCACTGCCGAGCTACACTTGCAAAAAAACACAAGCTGAGTCGAAACTCTTCTACAAATCAGCTTTCCCAAGTTAATTTTAGCCTTCAGCAGAAACTCAAGGGGCATGTCTATGGAGCTGTCTTCATTTGGGCTGTGGTGGATATCTCCAGCATGATCTAATGCTCTAAACTCTCAAGTAGGCTGGAAGCAGTTAAACATTTGTTTCATTACTATTTTTAATGAGGATCTTTATCTGGTTAAAATGTACCTCCTCCCCTCCTCTCCCCATCCTGGAAACTCCATATCAGTGTTCCAACAACTGGGAAAACTTCTGCAAAAGAAAGAGCTTTACATATTTCCCCCCTTTTCGCTAATTGCCCTCTTTGTCTGCTTTTTGTGCCCTTCCATCCCCATAAGCAGAGCTGTTCTTTTGGGTTACAGAACCACAGGGAAACTCTTCTTCCTTTTTGTTCTTATTTTAAAGCAAATCCCATGGATTTTCATGTGCTGAGCTGATGGGAACAGCAGCCTTGGAAATTTGGTTTCTGAAGATTTATTTGATTTTACATTTCTGGACCAGATAGAAACGTGCCTCTTTAATGAGGTATCTCTACCTCCACTGTAGTGGTGCTCTCCTGTTACCATGGCCTTCAAGAGGTTGTTTAAAAGAAGTTAAGCAGCGTCTTCATTCTTTTCTTACCAGGAAGGAAATGAAGAGAAACTTGCAGTTTAACAAGCCTCCCTTTCAAGGAAGTCAGGGAGAGCTTTTCCCTTGACCACTTTCCCAGAGGGAACACAGGAACCACCAGCCTTCCCTTGGCACTCATCTCCAGAGCCTTGAGGGAAGTGCACTCTTGGATGACTTGGGGATGTGGGTCAGCGTTGGCACATTCATTCCCCTCCTGTGCAGACATTATCCATTCCCACAGCTATTTTCTGTTCTCGTTCAGACTCACATCAGATTCTCATCTCCTGATTACTTAAGATTGCTTTACATTCCTGGACAAAGTGTATGGAGCAGCTCACTGTGTGAATGCTTTTGCCTTTGCTTGGAGGTCAGAAGGGACAAGGAACTTCATATTAATTTAAAAGGTGCTTGTGTAAAGGACATCAGTGCCTGTTGGCTGAAGATATCCATTTGACAGTCTGGTCCACTCACAGTTTCCAGACACCAGACTTCTCCATGTCCTCAGCCATAGTCTTCCTTTAATAAATTAGTTTTCAGTTCCTTAAATCAGCACATGACAGGCACTGAGGTTATTGAACATGTTAATGTATTAAATGCATTACCCCCTCAGCCCTTAAAGACAAGGTTATGACTGCTCAGTTTATTATTATTACTGCTCCAGCAGACTCAGCGCTCTGCTGAGCCTCCTCTGGAAACTACAGAGCTGGTCCAACTGGCTGGAAGCTCCAGAAGAATTAACTGCTGCTAAAGCAGTGCAGGCTGAGATAGAGATTTGCAGATTGCCCCTACACTGTGTGTGCTGGGGCCCTTCCTCAGCTGCTGGGAAGAAGGAAAGGGTCTGAGCATCCCTGTGGAGCCACTGCTGGGAGGAGACTTTGTCACCCCCACTCCTCGGAATGTCACAAACCTCCAATGCGATGAGGACAGAGTTATCCTCAGGAATGTGCTGCCTGCTCCCTTACGCAATGTGGCGTGAGATGTGTCGCTGGGAGCAGAAAATGGCCCAGTGGTCCAGACAGGACATAGAACACTACGAGCAAAAGGGCTCTTTAACATCTCAGGAAAGGTAAAAACCAACAAGGAATGGGGACTGAAAGTAAAAGATTGGCAAATTCGAGTGAAATATTAGCTGTTATTTGTTTTAAGCAGTGTAGCTATTAAGGCTCAGCACAAGACTCAATGGGAAACGTGCTAATTCCCTGTATTTTGAAATCTGCAAATCCAGCCTGGGCACCTTTCTGGAAGATTAGTCTTTGACTAACACAAGTTGATAGGCTTGATCCAGAAGACGGCTAACATTTTATAGCCTCTATTAATAAAGACAGGCAGGCAGATCTTCAGATTCTCTGCTGTAATATCAAAGTCAATAAGAATAAAAGATAATAACAGTGTGGGTTTTTTTTAATTTAAGTCTTTTGCCCAATAAGTTACATAAATTAAAGCTTTCCTTCTCATAGGGCTTCACCTGGGAACACTATCTCCATGCCAAGACCTCAATCAAGGCCTGTCACGCATAAAACCTATTTCAAGGGTTTATCTGGGATGAAGTGCCTTGGCCTGTGGCTGGTTCTGTGTGTGTGTGTCACAGCAAAATGGGAGCCTGCTACTTGTAGAGAAGATGTTGCTGTCCTTGCATAGTGTTTTAAAAGAGGAGTATGAAAACCCTTCATCCTGCAGAGCTGTGAATGTCTGTATCACAGCATCACCTTGGATGCTGAGATCATGCAGGTGGTCATTCGTTGGGGGCTTTTTGTTGGCGCTAAATTGTTCACATTTAAGAGGAGAAGCAGGAATCGTGGTGCACGCCCGGATGGACAGGACCATTTTTTCCAAGGATATTCATGTTTCTGTCCCCTATGTTTTCTTTAACATTTGAAAAATGTGATCATGGATACTCTGAAAAAATCATTTCCCTCTTTAAATTTAACTGGGAAATGACTTCTGGTCCCTATGAAGCTGCTTTAAGTGCTCTTGGAACACTAGAATTCCAGCTTTCTCAAAACAACACAAGTACTTAAGCTGCTTTAGGCCCACAGTAAGACCTCACAACATTGAGCTTAAACAGCCGCTATTACGTAGTTACAAGCAGGGGTAATGGGAGCGTTGTTCTGGTACTGCGTGTCCTCCAGTGCAGCCGTGGTTGGGATGGGGTCACAATTTCCACTGCTTCCTGCCTTTATTTAAATATAGCCAGTGTATTTTAAATCTGGGAAGTTTCTGCCCTTAGTGAGGACCACTCACCTGCTTGGGATACTGTTCTGCTATTGAAATCCAGCTTTCCCTCCTGTTAGATTCTCTCTTGCTCCTCCAAGTATGTTTTTCCCACTGTTTCCAAGGAAGCAATGCTCAGTGGGTTTGGTTCTTCTTTTTTAAGTTGGGAGCCCAAACTCTTTAAGGCAACAAGAAGCTTTGAGTCCTCCCTTGTAGCATTCCTATCCAGCTTTTACTTAGGCAAAGTGGTGTTTGATTTTACTGGAAACTTGCCGAAAGACTTTAGCATTTAATCCTGCCAGCATTAATTAAAGGGTCTAAAAACACAAACTGTAAGAAGAACCCTGATAAGATAAATATGATTGTCCTCCAAATTGCTCCCAAGGTAATAACTCAACTTCTCAGATGGTGTAAATGAGCCTCGAGCTTTTAACTTCCTTAAAACGATGCAAACTTAGGGCAGATGAGAATCCAGCCTGCTGAATCTCCATTCCCTAAAAGGGTAGCAGCATCCCTGTTTTGCCAAGATTTCTTTAGGATGTGCGTGCAGCAAGCTGAACATGGATAGACTGTGCACCAAGGGGATTTGCACCGAGAGCTTTGCAGGGTTATCTTGTTCCTCAGCTCATGGGGGTATTGCTTCATCAGACCAAATGAGGATGAAGGAAGATGAGAAGCAGAGTAGAAAACAGTGGAAGGAAAGCAAAGCTTGCTATGAATCGGTCCTTCGGTATTTTGCATAAGCTCATTGGTACGGGGGGGTTAGCATTGCATGTGCAGGCGGTCTGTGTGGGGAAGGCAGAGGAGAAGCCATGGCCTTGCCTTGCACAAGAACAGTTGCCGCCAGTGAAAGATGATAAGAAGCAAAGTGACAGTGATGGCTTGTCAAGCCAAACTATTGCTCAGAGTGGAGCTGGGTCACAGCCGAGGTGCAGTGCAGGGATGGGCACAGAGCTGCAGAAGTGTCTGCTCGAGCCCTTCAGCAGCAAAAGGGTAGAGTGTACGTTTGCTGTCAATGGCACTGGAGCACAGGTAGCAGGGAGGAACTGTGTGTATAAACATCCTTCGGACATCCAAAGTGGCCACTGGATGCTTCTAAGACCAGAGTCCTTCCCTCAAGTATGGGGAGGTCCCAATCTTGCCCAAATCATTGCATCCATCAACCCCTCAAGTCATTGATGTTGCACCCTTCCAGTTTAGCCAAACCACACACATGTAACACTGGATTTATGAGCTTGCTTTGAGGATAACGATAGCACCAAAAAGCCTGGTGAGCCTCCCCTCCCTGCTTTCCCACCATGGGGATCACAGCTGAATTCCTGAGGTGCCACAGACCACAGGTTAACCAACACCCCCCTTCTCACACCAGGCATTTACTTGGGCTTGTTTTCTGTGTTTATTGTCACTGGAAGGAATCCAGTGAGGGATATTGCTGTGGTAAGTGCACAAAGATGGGTCATTTTTGCCAGCCAAGATGTGATGTGTGTGATGGACAGGCAGCAGCAGGGCTTGATTGCAACAGACTGAGTCGGTTTGCCTTTTTGCTAGTTAGGTCCAAAAACTGAATTCCAGTTCCATGAGGCCACAATTTGGACTTGTTGTTTTTGGTGAAGCATTTTTTCACTTTAAAACAATGGTGATTCATTGGGATCAGAGGTGTCCGTGAGAGCATGATGTTGTCTGGATCTGAGGGAGTGAACCAGGATCCAGACCTGATTTACTGGATCTTGTGTCCATCTGCCTCATCAGAACTGGACACAAAGTTCTGAGTGTCTTTGGGTCCAGAACAAAATCCCTGGTCCAAAGTGGAGAAAGAGAGGTCTGATTCAGAGCAAGGATCTGAGCCAAGCTGCCCTCATCCTCATACCTGAGTGTCCTAACCATGGGCCTAAGGGTATTTAGACATGAAGTTGAAAAATGATACATCTCTCTTACTGGAGCTGCTATGCTGCATTTAAATTATTAAATATCCTTTGAATCCACATCCTAGATGGGTGCCAGCTACACAAGGATATATAGTCAGCCTTTGTCTGTCTTGGTCTTTCCTGTTGGAGCTATTCCATTTTGTACAAAATGGGCTAAATAAATAATTCATGGGCAAAAGAGAAACTCAGCTTGGTAGCTGGGTGGTTATGGCACTCTTCTGAGATGGGAGGGCATCACGGGTAATTCCCTGCTCCAATGAATGGTTGCTTATGTATTTACACTATCCAGAGCAGCGGGAGGAGAGGTTGATAGAAGCCCTCTTATACTCCCCCCAGCTCAGGGACTGGGAGGCTGAGGATACCAGCCAAGGGACCTCAGTCCTCAGCTGAAGGTTAGAGTAAAGTGTGAGAATCCTTTTTTTCCTCTTAGTTTTTGGTGAGAGAAGCAAGCCTTGTGCTCAGCCCTGCTCTCGGGTGTTGGCTGACAGACAGGCTCGTGGTCCATCAGTATTGCTGCTGTGAGCTCCTGGGACTGTGCTGGGGTATGAAACAGCCCTTGGTGGAGCTTCAGCAAGAGTCCAGGTTTCTTCTCATCAGCAGCTCAGACCATAAAGAAACGTGGGAGAGGAAAGGGAAAAATAGGGCATACTTGCTTTTTTCTCCTGCCCTTTATATTTCTCTGCATTCCACCTTCCTAGTTTTTCCCCCTCAACAAAGGTTCCCCTTTGCTCAGCATTTCCCTTGGATATTAACAGCGTTAATAGCTGTCTAATTAACCTGCCTGTAATTTGGGACTTAGAGGTGCCACTGTGCCCTCGAGTTATCCCATCACACTGTCTTGGAGCAGTAACCCATACCCCCACACCCCAGTGGATGAAGCCTCATTAGTGCTGCCAGCCCCTGGGGCATGGAGCTTCAGAGGGTGCTCAGGACTCCTGCTCCAGGGAGCAGAGGACTTTAACCTGGTCCTGCTACCAGAGCATCTGAGCCATCTGGGGGGCACAGTGGGTGGTTGTGGGTTTTTTCCCTGTTTCTGGCATCACAAGGTCTCGTTTTGGGAGTATCAGTTTGCCCTGCGGTGCTAAGGAGCTCCTCACCTCCAGGCAGGTAACCCTATGTGCTGGGATGAGGTGGGAGGTGATACTAGATTGAGATGTGTTTCTCTTCACTACTTTCCTACCATTCTTCATTGCTGCACCATCACAGCTGAAGGCAAGCCGGGACTTCTCTGCCTCCAAACCCAAATGTGTACCACAACTGTTTTTTCAGGTTGCATGACACCTGAAACGTCTCACAACCCAGCCAGCACCTCCTCATCCATCCCAGCGCAGAAGCAAAGGAATGAAAGGGAGGACTTAGTCTTGTGTCACAGGGGATTTGCAATGGATAGTGGTTTGGGGAGAGTCAGAGGCCTCCTTTGTCTGGTTCAGAGCCAAATTATGAACTTGGAACTGCTGAGCTTGCAAACTGAGGGGAAAAAGAGCCATATTGAGCAAAATATGTTTTCTGCTTCTTTTCAGGGAATCTGACTAAACACATGAAGTCAAAGGCCCACAGCAAAAAATGTCAGGAGATGGGCATGTTGGTATCTTCACTGGTGGATCTGGAAGCCGAAGAAGGTAAAATCCTGCACATTATAAACCTGCTCATGCTGCTAAGGGAGGGCAGCATCCACTCAGGCAGGAGATGAGCTCCATAGAGCATCCTTTCAAAGATGCGGGAGTGGTTTTTCAGCACACACCAGGGAATTTCTGCTTGCAGGGGGTGGGTTATGGGGCCATCCTGGGATGCTGCATCCATGGGACAGCATGAGCCTTTGTCTCCCTGCTGTGGGTTGTGTTTGTGTGAAGTCTTTTGGCTGGCTGCAGACAAGAGTAAAGAACAGGGAGCATCCTTAGCTTGATCCAGTGCTCTGCATGTGGGCTATACACATAAGAATAAATAGAGGATGTGTGGCATGAGACGGTGCTGTTTGGTATTTTGGGGTATCTCTGGCAGGGAGTTCAGGGGCTCCCTGATGTACTTTTTGTCTCTCCTTGCCAATCCATAAGGATGCATTGCATAAGGCTGTGAACCTGGACTTTACTGCAAGCACAGTGTGGTGGGTGGAGGAGAAAAATCAGTCCCAGCACCTCAATTGGGATGTGACAGCATATTTTAGTGGAGGTGAAGTGATGAGCGTGAGCATGGGGGTGACGCTTTGGTGCATGGCCTGTGCAGGCTGTGGTGATGCTCTTGCAGAGAGGATGCGCTCCAGCTATATAGGAGTATTACTGATCTGGGGGATACCTTCCTCCTGAAAGGGCCTCTGCAGAGGGACTTTTCCATAGGGATTGTCTTCTAGGGACCTGCCCATCTTCCTGTATTGGGCTGATCCCAGAGGACTCCAACCTACCAGTGCAAACATGGGCTATGCCTGGAGGGACTGGTGCATGCAGGAGCTGTTCCTATCTCAGCAGGCAGGCCCAGCTTGGACCCTGCACCACTGCTGAAGTCCTCAGCATACCAGGATGGGGTGTGAGCAGCTGCTTCCCGCATCCCTCACTCTCATGGGTCTTTTCTGTGGGTAGGATGAAGGTGAATCACCCAGGTCAGAAATCATCTGGAAGGTTGCTCAGTAGGGAAAGAGCCAGCAAAGCTGAAATAAGATATTGCTTTGACATTTAATGGCATTATTCCGAGTGCTTTACGAGAAGATATATTTACCCTGACTCACCTGCTTATTTCTTTCACCTACTTCTGCACAAACACATACACACAGACGAAGCTTGCCCAAGGCTCTGTAAATGCAGGAGTCTGCCTGCTCTTTGAGCAGGACGCATGACTCTCTTCTTTAGTAATTTCCACCCTGGTTTATAGTATCTGCAGCTGAATTTCTCTGAAGCCATCCCCAGCACATCTCCATGGGCAGCATCAGGCAGGAGTGTGGTGACCATGAGCACTTCTGCCTCCATCCAAAATGCTGGGAGGGGAAGGTGAGGAAGATTTCCAAGGTGGGAGATGAAGGAGCATGGGGAAGTCTTCTGTACACTGAGCTGCTTGAGCTAGGAAAGGATCTTTTATCCGAGTTATTGGAAGCTGCAGCCCAACAGCTGTGAAAGGCTCAGTTATGTGTCCCTGGGGAGCAGTTAGATGTTTTGACGATTGTTGTTCTGTTTCCTTTAGTAAGACCCTGAGTATTCAGGCCTGCAGCAGCAGCACAGGGATGGTGGGGAAGAAGCTTTAGGGAGAGCAGACCTCAGCTCCTCGTGAACTTTGAGTCATCTGCATTTGTGTTCAGTGGGTCGTTTGTGCTTGTAGGAAACACTGCAGAGGCTGTGGAGGGAACGGAGGCTCTGGGAGCACAGCTCTACCTCTGTCATGGTGCCTTTATTCCTGGATAAACCAGTGCCATGGAGCAGGGTGCTGTTTTCTGTTTGCATTGGGTTGCAGGCTGGGTATGACACCATTGACCCTTCCTGGCTGCCCCCCCAGAAACCCCAGTATGAAAGCAGCTCTTGTGGCTGCCTTTAGCATTTCCCCCCCCCCGTTTCCTGTTTCACCCCCACTGTCTCACCCCAAACCATATTGATTCCCCCATCGCTGGGATTCGCTCTGCCCGCAGCCCACAAGGGTTTGTTGACAATGGGTTAAAATGAACTGCACATAACACCCGGCGCCAGGGTTATTTTGGTAAAGTGAACATCAGCTGAGCAAGTCCTGGAGCCAGGAGCCAGGGAATGTTAACTCAGCAGGAACAACAAACAGCGCTTATCACCCCACTCCCCTGCTGGGGTCAAGTCAATCAGAGGCTTTATTGGGAAAGGGGCTGGTTCCTGGGACATGGGCAATGCTGCATGCTCCCTGCTCCAGAGGTAATTGACAATCATGAAGTGTCTTTCCTTACGGTGGGAATGGGGTTTGCTCCCTTGTGGTGCAGGTGATTCACAGGGCTGTGGAGCCTGGGCACGCTCCGAGGTGCTTTAAGTCTCAGGTTTGGGATATTTAAGCTCACAAGTGCAGTGTGCTATATCCTTGGGGTATCATTAATTACACTGTGATTGGGGCCTACAAGGATGCTGGAGAGGGACTGTTCATCAGGGCTGTAGTAATGGAACAAGAGGGAATGGGTTTAAACTGAAGCAGGGGAGATTTAGGTTAAATACAAGGAGAAGATTCCTTACTGTGAGGGTGCTGAGGCGCTGGCACAGGGTTCCCAGAGACGCTGTGGCTGCCCCATCCCTGGCAGTGTTCAAGGCCAGGTTGGACATAGGGGCTTGGAGCAAGCTGCTCTATGGAAGGTGTCCTTGCCTGTGGCAGGGGATTGGAACTGGAGGAGCTTTAAATTCACTTCCAACCCAAACCATTCCATGATTCTATGACATCTGCAGGCACCGGCAAAGCATCATCTCAAGCTGAGGAGCAATCAGCAATCATCCGTGGTTCAGGGGATCACCCACACTTCCATAAAAGTGCTGAGTGCAGTTTAGGAATTGGCATTCCAGCAGAAGAGTTTGGATGTGGCCAGGGGGTAAGGAGATGGAAGAAACAAAGAGCCCTATGGCATTGCCAGACGCCTGTGCTCCCTTTCACAGTGCCTTTCATGACATGTGCAGGGACTGACAAAGGGCTATCCCATCTAACCAAGGCTAAGAATAACCTGGCCACCAGTGCATTGTCTTCCTCAGGGAATGGCTTTCTTCCCTTTAAGTCTGCTTTGAACTCCTGGCTTTCCTCCAGCTCTTCAGAGCAACCTTCTGATCAGTGGGAGACTTGCTGTACTTGGCTGTGGCCTTTACAAAGGGTGGTGTGGCCAAAAGAAAGTCTGGTCAGGGATCTTGCAGTAGCAGCCGCAAGGGAAAAGAGTGGGTGCAGTGTGAGCAGTGGGAGGCTGCTCCCATGTGGGGTTGCTGGAGGGCTCAATAAAAGAATTGATTAGCTGAGGATCTCCAGAAAGTACTCCCTGCTATTGCACCCCTCATCAGCGATGCCTCTGCAGCTCAAAGCTAGATAGGGAAAGAGGAGAGTGGCTCCTGAAATGTCGGTTGCACAACCCTGGAAAGAACAACTGTTATTTTAAACCTTTCCATTACAGCCAATTAGAACTAATGAATCCTATTAATTGAGTTTCCCTTTTGAATACCTGCAAATCACAAGTCCTATTTATGTTACGCATAATTGCGGGTTTCTGAGGACAGAGCTGCAAGGGCTAACTGCACTGGGCCAGGGGAATGCTTTCATTCATCATTTCCTTCAGTCATTCATCCCCACACTCATACAGGGTTAATAGTAGTGTACTCAGTAGGGTGTTGAAAGCCTATTTGTGGGAGCACTCTGTGAAAACAGAGGTCTGGCAGGTGATGAAGCTGAGCTGGTCTCAGCCTTTGGTCTTATGGGAAGAGTTGGTCTAAGCAAAAGCTCAAGAAAGGTCTGCCCTGCATCCCCAGCTCAGCTGGGAAGGATGGGACCATCAGTTGGGGGCCTGTTTTTATGGCCACCATCCAGCCACTGGTCCGTGACTGCTTGTGGCTGCACCCGTGGTGTTTGGACACCTCCTAAGCCCAGCAAGGAAGGGCCCTATGTGGACTGCAGAGGAGAAGAACCCATTAGCTTTCATTAGGGACTCCTCTCCTGCTGCTGCTGCTGGCTGTGTGGCTGCTCTCTGGAATGTGTTGTGCTGTCTGAACTTCATTGCATTAGGCAAACAGTCCGTGTAATTGTAGAACTAGAGGAAATATACAGTCCCCATTTCCTCCCATTGATGAAGACCATTTGTGTTTGTGTAAAGGGGACGGTCTGCCAGGAAGGAATGCAGAAAGGTGGAAATGGGAAGGCCTGGTATTAGAGGATGTTTCTTTTCTTCCCTTCCAGCTGCTTTATCACCTGGTTAATGCTAACACTGGGCTTCTGCTGAGATTTCAGCTATTCTGCTTCAGGAGTAAGGAGGCCCATTACTCACAAATATCAAGCAAATACTAAATAAAGCAGCAGAGAAGATGGAATTTTGCACTGGAATGGTTGGGCTATTTGGATGAATATGAATATAACGTAGAAAGGCAGAAAGGTACATGAGAAATCGGAGCTCACAGCTGCATCACACATCCCCTGTTCTCAGAGCAGTTGCTTGCAAAGAGCCTTCCTCTGTGTAACCATGGTGTATGTTCTGTCTTCTTTGCAAAGAGGCTTAAAACAGAGCCTAGAAAGGACTATTTTAATTAAATAATAATCATAATAGCAAAAAAGGAAGGCTGTTTCCATGTGTCCCAAACCAGAGCAGGGAGATTGCCATGCTTTCCTTTGGGGGCAGGCTGGCAGGGAGCAGCGGTTCCTAAAGATCCCTGGATTATTTTAAACTGGAGTTGTATTTCACTTGATTGTTTCTATTTCTATTTAAGGGGCAGGAGAAAGTGAGGGGTGTTGCTATAAAAGGAGATTTGAGTATCATCCTTCACTCCTGCATTGTTTGCGCTTGGTGTGATTGCACAAGTAGGTTTGGTAGAATAACCTTAGAATAACACGAAACGCAACCCTCAAGCAAAGCCATCAACAGGGCATATTTTCACTAGCACCCTCTCGCCTTCCATGTCTCCCTCTTTGTCTTCTCCTGATTTGCCCTTTCTTAGCCCATTAGCTCAGGAAGATGCATGTCAGAGCTCAGAGCTGAGCTCTTTCTGCCTGCAAGAAGCGCATTAGGATGCCAAAGCCAATTCCCTTTGGGCTGTCCAAGGTCTCACTGAAGTGTTTCCCTCAGTGGCAAATGCAAACAAGTCCCCAGTGCGGAGCTGCTTTCGCGTTTCCCTCACTCCACACTTCTGCCCTTGCTCTCTGACCCAGCCAGTGCCTGTCTGCTGTGTGACTGGGACCTAAAAAGGACACCACACAGGAGAAGGCTCTCAGAGCCACTCAGTGGAGGCTGAGGCTATAGCTGCCTGTTCATCCACAACCCCAAAGCTATCGACAGGGACAAGCTCGTAGCTCCAGTAGTGAAATGCATTCCTTTGCCAAGCAAAAAACATACACAGTTCACCCTACACTGGGAGTTATAGAGATGGTTGTTTGCAATAATATTTGTTCTGAACTCAGCTCCTTTGGGAGCTTGCAGACAACCCACCGCTGGATCCTGGGTCCAGCAAACACCGTCATCACACAAGCATTTCACAAAGTCAGCCTCTTGGTGGAGAGCTGATGGCTTTGACTCCATGCTGTAGGAGTTCTGAAGTATTTCTCGCTTTGTGGGCTAGTTACTGATCCTTTTGAAACAGGGCGGGGAGCAAATGGGATTTGTTTCAGGCTGCCTCTTGGATGGATAATGGCAAAATAGATGTCTTATTTCAGTGCCTGATGCTTTCATGAGCATTAATGACCAAGCCCCTGCTATTCGGAGTAAGCAAAATGAGACTTTATATCTTTAGATCACAGTGACTTCTCACTGTGTGGCCACGTCCCCTTCAGAAAACCACTCTGCCTGCTGCAGGCAGGTGTGGTCCAGCCTCAGCATTAGCTCTGTTTAATTTCCCCTCCAGCTCGTCCTGCTGACAGATGGCAGCTCTAAATGGAAAACCATTTCAGTGTTCATCAGAGGAGAAACAGTGTCCTAGGCTGAACTGACAGGGAAAAGAGGCCAGCAGAGCTGCAATTAGTTGCACGGCTTCATGCAGGTGTCAGAGCAGCATCCAGACACTCTCCTTCCTTCCAAAGCGAGGATAAAGTGTGTGCCAGCAGCGTTGTGCCCATCGCCTTCATGCGTGGCACAAACAGGTTGAGAAAAGGGTGTTTTGTGAGCATTGGGGGCTTGCAGGAAACCTCGTGACAGTGCGATTTTGTTGAGCTACAGTGACATCCAGTGGCTGTTCCCGATGGACCTCTCCAGGCTGAACTTCTGCCAGAACCAGTGCGCATTTGGCATGGGGAAATGCGGGTTTTCATTAACCACAGCAGGGCTGATATGTGTGATCCTGCAGCAATCTGCTTGGGAGCGCGGTACCGATCTCAGAAAGCTCCTGCTGATCCTTCAAAGCAGAAGGGAGATGCTGTGTTTTCACCTCCACACTTCAAACCCTGCAGATTTTGCTTTTAGTAGTCTCCTCACCATTTAAAAGCTCTTATTAACAAAGCATCCCAGGGATGTGCAAGGGCATCCCTTGCGCAGCTGGACTCCAAACTCCTCTGTCACAAAGCAGCATCTGCACCATAGTTGGAATTTATCAAAAGATGGGAAAATCCACAGAGGATTTTTCAGTCCTGTTGTTGGCTTTTCAAGAAGTTGTCTGCTAATGTTTAGCTTCCATTTAATCTAGGCAGGAAAAGGCCCAACATGTGGAGAATGGGAGGGGTTATCCCAGCAACTTCCCTGTACTTCGGCAGCTGTAGGTGTTTTGTAGGCACCATTGCAACCAGTAGTCAGAAGAAGCTATGAAACAGGCAGGTGCATTCTGCTCTTGTGTCCTTAGAACTTCTGAGCATCTAGCATGAAAATATTCCTTGAATGTGTGTTTTTACACTCTTTGTTTTCTGTTTACCCATTCCTTCAGGAACCAGTGAAGACCTATTCCAGGACTCTGAGGGGCAGGAGGGATCTGAGCCAATTGAGGAACACCAGTTTTCAGACCTAGAGGAATCTGACGAGGATGATGACAATGAAGATGAGGAAGATGAGGAGGAAGAGGAGAGCCAAGATGAGCCACCTTTAAAGTTGCCGGAAGGCAAACGTACCACCCTCCTGGTGCACTCTTCAGGTGGTTCTCCATCTTCGCAAGAGGAAGGCACCGAAACAACATTGTCCTTAGCCCAAGAAACTGTTTCCAGCAACCAAAAAGCAGGTGAAGACCAGCAGACCTCCTCCTCAGGGCTGGAAACAAAGTGGTCAGCAGACAGCAGCGACGTTGCTGTGTGCCACAGCTTCTTGAGTCTCCACAGACCAGCTTTGACCTCCACCGAACAATTGGCTTCTGCTGAAAGAGAGTCTGTCACACGGCCACAGATGGCCTTAGTTATGGACCTGGCAACCTCAAAAGACACCTCCACAAGAAAGAGGTGGTCTCCGAGCCAGGACTCTGGCAAAGGTGGTGGCAGCAGCCGACCAATGCTAGCCAGAAAGCACCTATTAACCAAAAATGAAACTTCACCGAAACGGTTCTCACCAACTGCAGAACTGTCTTCTCTGAGGTGCCTGTCCCCAGGGAGAGGATTGTCTCCTTGCCAACGCATCTCTCCCAGGAGGGAGGCATCTCCACTGCGATGTGTGTCACCAAGACTCGAGCTGTCGCCCAGCAGGCATCTTTCCCCCAGAAGAGAGCTGTCCCCAAGAGCATACCTTCCACCAGAAGGAGAGGTCTCCCCTGTGAGGCACTCATCGCCAAGCAGAGAGATGTCATCAGTCAGATATTTATCACTGAAGAAAGTCGTGTCTCCAGGCTATTCAGAGTCATCCAGGTATCCATCACCCGGGAAAGAGGACTTGCCTGGTACTAGTAAATCAGCAGCAGATGACCAAGTTCTAAGCTCATATCAAACCCAGCATGGGATATTATCTTCGATGCCTCTACCTCACAGGTTCTTTGGCAAAAACATACAGCTCTATGAGTCCAAGCTGGTAAGTTCAAGCCCTTCTTGCCTTCTAGTCCCTGTGGTACATTCTCTGGTATGTTTTTAAATGAAGGTTGCAATGCAGAAGTGCACAGTGACTCTGATCGTGACTGATGTCACAGGTAGCCCAGAGAAAAGTGACACTGGACATCAATGGGTTTTGCACCCATTTGGTCCTACCTATCTCAGTCGAAGAGAAATAAAATTGCCCCTTCTTCAAGGGGTTATTTACGATCCTGACCCAACCAGTCTCCTGCTGAGCCAAGCAGTAAAGATGACCTTAATAATGACTAGTTGTCACTAAAAAGCTTTTTTCCCCTCAGATTTTCATACCCATTTCTGAGATTTCATCATCTGGGGGAAAGCTGTGGCTGTTTTTCTCTGGTCAGTGAAACCACTGAACAAGCTCTGAACTGGCCATTGCACTCTCCTGCTGGCTCCTGGGCTATGTACATAGACAACCCACTGTGTTAGATAAACTGCTGAGGAATGCTTGTTTGGCCATCTCTGATTCCATCTCACTTCTCTCTTCAGCACAGAGAGGTGGATCCCACTGGGTCCAGAAAATGATTTAATCTCTCTGCTGGACTCATCAAATCCTATGGGTAAAGGAAAATTGCATGTTCCTCCCACTGCTCCAGGCAAATTAGATGTTGGGTTTGGTGGAACATTTCTTGTTTCTGCAGAAGTGCCTGGATCCGCGGTAATTCATGCTGATGAACATGAGATTCAGTTGCTGGAGTTGCTCTGCTGTGAAAGTGGTGCGAGGAGAGACTTAAGCCCTTATGGGCTGCACTGGGAAGAGGGAGGCTTTATAAAAGCCCTGGAGAACCTGTCACAGCAGATGCTGACCCAGGTCTTCTCCAGAAAGACACGCTCTCCTGTGTGCATTTCTTCCATGTCTATGATAACGCGCCTTCTTCTGGTGCTGCCTTCCTTCTGCTTTCCACTTTGAGTATTTGTCTTACCTTCTCAGAGAAAATCCTTTGGTTTAAGTTCAAACTTTTGCTCACTTTAGTGCTCTTTTCCTTTCCTATAAACTTTTCCTGCCTTGTGGTAAACCTCTGGGCTGTGGAAACCCCGGTCCTTCAACTCTAAAGCATCTCTATAAGGAAAGCTGAGCACTGCTACTATTTGTAGCAAATCCCCTAAGCTCCCTAGTCAACAGTAGAAGAGAGTATGGTGTGCCCCTGCTTATCTGCCCATTCACACCTTGTAACTTACACTCTCATACCTTTTTGCTCCATTTTCCTGTTCCTTTTATTCGCACAGTCATCACTGTTCCTTTTCTCATGTGCCTCCAAAGCAATGATAGACTTGAACAGGAATCTTTCCATTTATCAGCGAGATGAACAGCTAGGCTTTCCCTGCAGAACTGTATCCCTGATAAGGCTACAAAAAAGATCAGAGTGGATTTATCGGATCCAAAACCATGAGATGGTCTCAGCTTAGCTTCAGTGTAAGGCTTTCTGTCAACTGCATCAGGCCTGACCATAACCATCTTTCCACTGCCTCTTGCAGTAGGTAGTCTCTTGGGCTGGTGGCTGTTACATCACTGAGACAATTTGTTTTGGGGTTTCCCAGTATCCCATAGTGATTCTATCAAGGCTTCATGTGGATAAGTGAGATTTAGCAAGTGTTTGGGCCTGTAACTGCTGAACAAGTATGCACTATCTTCAGTGGCTCTTGCTTTCTCTCTCGTGTTCTCTTTTGCTGCTTTCCTCTGTCGCCTCTTCATAGAGATCCAGCCCACAGGGTCAATCAATTCTCCATAACCCTACAAAGACACATACCCTTCAGTGAATCTTCAACTTTTAAAGATAACCCCATCTTAATGGAAAGTTGATTTCAACTTCTATTGCTTCCTCTTCTTGGGAGTCCTGTTTAGGGGTTTAGTTATAACCTCATCACTAATTAATCCATTTCTGTTTAGCCACATATCTCTCCATGATGTACATTAGGAATCTATGTGAAGCACCGAGAGAGAAAGAGGAAAAGGTAAAATGATAGGGTCTTAACACTTGATTTCTACAGACCACACCATGAGGGTGGTGGTGGGGACCACACTGATGGGTATGCTTTGAGTCAAATGAGAGTTAATGCTCTATCTCCCTTTGTGCAAACCATCCTTCAATTGGCAGCTGTAAGGATGTGATCCTAATAAGAATAGATAGCATAATTATGGGCTCTCAGAGCACTGAAAGAGCTCCAAAGCAGCTTGGATGTCAGGAAACACTGGCATCCTTTGCCAGGCTTTCAGAGGCAACTCTGATAATAGCACAAGGGATGATGGTTTTAAACTGAAAGAGGGTAGATTCAGACTAGACGTCATATGTGTCTTTTTATTCTGAGGGTGGTGAAACACTGGCACAGGTTGCCCAGAGAGGTGGTAGATGCTCCATCCCCAGAAACAAATATTCAGGGTTGGGTTGGACAAGGCTCTGAGCAACCTGGTCTAGTTGAGGATGTCCCTGCTCATGGCAGGGGGGTTGGACTATGTGACCTTTAAAGGTCCCTTCCAAACCATTCTACGATTTTGTAATGATCCAAGGCTGAACCAAAGCCCTGGATCTGTGCCCCAACAGACCGTGGGCATATTTACACCCAGAAGGCAAATGCTGTGGGTTGTGTTGCTCCTTACCTTAAAAGTTTGGGGTTCCGAATCTTCTTTGGTCGATTAATCTCCCTCAAATACAGTGAAATACTAAACACCCCAATTCTTGTGGTGAACATTAATGATGCTAATGCTGTAACTTGTACATTGCACTGATCCAGCTATTTCTTTTCCCTCTCTGGTGCAGAAGATAGAAACAAGAAGCCCAACATGCTCACCTGGCATCACGCAGCCTGTCTGCTCCAGACCCTTGCAGGCATCTCATGAAATACACGTCCACGCTCCCAGCCGAGGGGAGGAGAATGTCTTCAGCCATCTCCCGTTGCATTCACAGCAGCTCACAAGGACCCCATATCCTATGATTCCCATTGGGGGCATCCAGATGGTCCAGGCGAGGCCAAGCAGCCATCCCAGCTTGGTGCCCAGTTCAGTTGTGTCCCTGCAAGTGGGATACTTTGCCTATGGTGGCAGCAGCTTTGCAGAGTTCAGCCAGGCTCCTAAAAGGGACGAGGAACCACAGATCCCACAGGAGCCATCATCAGCATCCGTCTCCCCGGTTGCAAAGGTTTCTAAATACACACTGTCCCCAGAGCTTACGAGCAGTGGTTACTTAGAAGAGAAAACGAGGACTAGTGAGCTTCAGCAAAAGACAGACCAGGAGGAATACAGGGTAAAAATGTTCGCTGAGTCTAGCCACGAGGAGCAGGCAGGCGGCTTGGCATCCCCAGCCAGCCCCGACGCAACCCACGAGCACTCTCCAAAGCCTTTGACAAGCGGGGAAGAACCCTTGACAAAACCGGGCAAGAAGCAATCTGGCAGCTCGAGCACTTCTTATGAATCATCCTGCACTTTCATCTCAGATGTCCCCTTGCAGCCGTTGGACCGAAGCAGCAGCACCGGCTGCCTCTCAGAGCCCTCATCGAGCCATCCACACACCCAGCCCTTCTCCAGCCGGAGGAGAAACCTCTCTGGAGAGCCCAGTCACCAAGGGGGAACCTCCAGGAAGAGCAGTCCACACCCAGAGCATGCAGATTTAGGTCAAACTCAAAAGAAGGTGGATGAAAACACGGGAAGTACTTAAGCCTCCACCATCTGTTCCACCTTTAGGCTTCCAATGTAAAATCAACAGACATTTTCAACACTATTTCCTTTAGTTATAATCATTGCTATAAGAAGCACTCTAGTGAATGACCAAACCCATGGAAGATTCCTGGTTTTCTTTGTCCCAGTCTGGTATTATCTCCACATGTATGCAGTTACTTGTGCCTTTTTCTATACCTTTTGTTGCTTGAAATGTACAAAACTGTCTGAGGCTGTGAATATTTTTTTACAGTTTTTTGGAAAGGGGTTTGTTAAACCTTTGTCTTTTTTGCCGTTTCGGTGTGCGCAATGATGGGCCTGAGAGGTGCAGCAAGGAAAGGGTTAAGCATTTTAAGAGGAAGAAGATGCACTGAAAACAAACGAAAACAAAACAGAAAAACTTTTTTATATATTGATTAAATGATTAAAAAAAAAGAAAAAAAAAAAGAAAAAAAACCCAAACCAAACCCTTGCTCCTGTGTACAGAAGTTTATGATTCGTATTTATTACATGCTTTATTTAATTCTCCCAAAGTGCTTGGTTTTTTTCTCACATCCCTCTGTTTGCCTATGGTTGTGCTTTAAACAGTTGACACTGCTTTACATTTGGGAAACGTGTTGACCCTGAGCTTGTAAATGAAACTAGCACTTCCTTGAGTAGGGGAGGTTCCTTCACACGGAGAGAAATTGTCACTCAAAAGAGAAAATGAATCTTGAGCATCCCTCCTCCCTCCTGCAGAACCCATCAAAGCACTTTCCTAAAAAGGGACAGAAAAATAAGGTTCTTCTTCAAAGATTTACCTGCAAGAACACAGGGATGTATCGAATGTAGACCCAGTGCCAGGAATGGTGTCTCTCGCTGGACGAGCCAGCCTCCTGCTTGCTTTAATCCTCCCACCCCACACGCGCGGCCGCCCTTCAAAGTCCTGCCCGTGCCTGACCCCCTTCTTCTGTGGGGTTTGGAGCCCTCTGTAAGCACCCTTCCTCGGTTTAAACGAAGAAGTTAATCTCAGCCTTGCAACCATTTTCCCTCTGTCGTTTTTAAGTCACGGACATGCTCCCTCTATCCCCTCCTTGCTCCTGCTGGTTTGGCTTCATTGAGTCCTAGGGATGCAGGATGAGTTTGTGCTCTGCTCGGTTGCATGCCTGAGGTTCCGTAACTCGTGAGTAACTCCGTGGCTTATTTTCACTTTATTTATTTATTTAAGTGGAACGTCGCCAGCGCAGTCCTTCTGGTGCAGATGGGCCCCTTTTTTGGTGTTTCGGAAGCAACCAGTGATGATGCTGAGCGGTTGATGTTTGCAATCCTCTTCTGTGCATGCACAGGAACTTCTGGCAGAGCAGATTTTTAACCATGACCATCCGTAGCAGAGCAATGGCCTCTACTGCCAGTAGATACGATACCAAATACGGAGAGACCTGATGGAGCCATTCCTCTCTGTCACGTTAATACACTTTTTAAGATACAACTGTTCCATATACGTTTGCCCTAGCAGACAGCAGGCTCTTTACTACTTCAGAGGGTTTTCTGGTCTATGGAATCTGAACAAACCTCCTTTTTGGGGGGGTTTATTTTAACAGAAAAAGCTATCACTATTTAAGCGGTGGAGTGGTTCTTACTGTCAGAGCTGCTCTGATTTATCGGGTACGTGATATACTTTTTAACTAAAAATAAAAATAATTAAAAAAAAAAAAAAAGAAAGAAAAGAAATCAAAGAACCCCATTACCAAGAACATCTCCCTTTGCAAGACTTGGTGAACAACGAACTGTTCCCGTTCCACGGGCAAAGAATAGACCTTTTTTACTGATCTTCTGTGATTTTTTGGGGGGTTTCCTTCTGTTCTTTTCAAGGGAAGTACAAAAGAAGATATCATGGAAATAACATTAAGGCTGTGACACTGACCAAAACAATGTCCAGAGCCCATTTATACCTTAATTAGCACTTTTATCAAGTTACCCTTATTCCCATCTCTGCTTCTTTTGCCCCAAGCCTGGAAGCTGGTCCTGCTTTCAAACCAGGCCAGATCCTGGGGCAGGAGGAGAGTTCAGTTCAGTGAAGCAGCTGTGTTCAACGAAACTCTTAAGCACCAGCTTAAACCCTATTCAGGTTTTAAGCATGTGCTTACTATCAAGATGATTCAGAGTGGACTGCTCATTGCGAGCATCCCTGGGAAGCATCCACCACTTGTTACTTCCCTGGCTTTTGCCACTTTGCCCTCTCCCTTACAATTGTCACACTCTTAACATTATTCCAAGGTAGCTTTTGTATTTAATTTTATATCTATATATTTATATATATTGAAATTGTACATAAAGAAAAATAATGCAGCAGTTGTGCACTCAGAGTCCTGGTTTTGTTTAGGTGCATTTGACATGAGCGTTGGGCTAGATCAAATTTGCTCAGCTTCTTTCTGTAATTCTGTTTAAATCCTTGATCTGCTGATACTTTAGATGGTGGGGTGGGTTTTTTTTTTTCCTCTGTCATTTCTGGACAGAGCATAGGAAAAAAGCCTAACAAACCCCTGAAGCCATTCCATTAGTTTCTTGCTTTTGTGGTTTCTTGTTATTACTTAAAGCTTTTCCAGCAGATTAAGATGAGTTGAAGCTTTCTGCATCACAGCTGCAGAGCATCCAGCCTGGCAGCCACGAGTGCGTGTGACCATCCAGATGTCTTTGCCCACAGATCCCATACCAACCCCCTGGTAGTCATGGTCTGGGCACATGCAGGGAGAGTTGAAAACTCAGGAGATGGGCAAACCTCCCATCGGGGTCTCAACCCAGTCTGGTTTCTCAGCAGTGTGGCTGAGGGCACAGCGGGGGAGGCTCTGGCTGGGGTGAAATGGTGCTTCATGCTGTACCTAACAGGCGCAATATGGCCTATTGGATAGGCAAAAAGGATCACAAATATGTATACATATATTTAAGGGCTAATTCTCACACTGACAGCTCAGAGCTTCATGGGAAGTGTGTCCTCTGCACTGGCACCAGCATCTTGTCTGTGGGCAGAGTGAGCATCCCTGAAGGCAGCCCCAGCCCTGCTGTGAAACCATAGTGTGACCTTGTGCAACTCGCCTGTCCCCTCTGCCTCATGTTCAGCCAAGTGATGCAGCTCCACTGATTGTCTCAGAGTTGTGTGTTGATGCATGGGTGAAGACCCAGCCATCACCGGTGGCTGCCGTTCCAACCTGGAGCACCCATTGGCTTACCCATGCTACTCTTGATGAAAGCTCTTTGCAGGTCACAGCTTTTAATACCACTGTTCTGTCTGCAAAGTAAGGATGATAAATCCTGCTTTACTTTCCACAGGAGCTGCAGGGGTGGTTAAGTTCGTATCAGTACAGACAGTCTGCAGGGCAATTAGCAGTATTATTTGCAAGAGAATGTATTAATAATGCAAATAAGGGAATTAACAAACCAGATCCCAGCCCTTCCTTTTCATCTCACATGGAAATAAAACCCCCTGCTTTCCTTATGGCAGAGGTTCTTAAATTTGTAGTGCATGAGGGCACATGGCCTCCAGAGACTGGCTGCTCCTCTTGGTTATGTAGCTGGTTAATCAGCCAAAACCCTACTCTGATATTTCCTTTCCTAGTAAGCTGTTTGTGTAGCTCTCATGAATGCAGGTACTCAATGGTAAACGGATGCTCTGGCATCCAAGAAATCATTCTACACCGAGGACTTGGCCCATGTTCTTATCTCCTTGAAGCAGTCACGTTAACTACCAAGCCTTATAGCCAGAGCTAATAAAGCACTTGTAGGCTGGCTTAAGCTTAAGCACTTCTGGAGTTTCATAACCTTGTTGAGCTTAAGCATGAATTCAGCTTCTTTTATAACTTGGTATCTTGCAGACCATGGCAGGAGGAGAGGGAGGCACTTGGCTCCCCAAAACGACCCCGTGCCTTGAAACAGATCTCTGTCAGCTCCAGTTATTCACCAGTTGTTGGCTGGGTACCCAGGAACTGCAGCAGGAGACCCTTAAAAGTAATGATGAAGTAGCTGTGACTTTACAGCTTCTGACTGAGAAATGTGTTTCACCACCTGCTCCTAAGGGGTGACTTGTGCAACACTGGTGTCTATAAAGCTCCATGTCTTGGCTAATGCTTGGGCTCACTGGTCAAAGCCAAGCTCTGCAGAGCCCTGGGGTTGGATGTGGCAGGAGATGCCTGCCTGCAGTCAGTAAAGCACCCAACCACCCTTTAGTCAGTGCCCATCAGCTCCACCGGAGGAATATCAGCCCCAACTGGCTGTATTCCATTGCTTTCCTATCACGTCCAGCAACAAACCTGCAAACAAATTGGTTTTCCCTTAAGCCAGCTTTCAGTGTTACCCAGATTTTGGTTTCAGTTCACAGAATCAGCACCTGAACAAGCAATATACTTGGGCACGCATTAAGATGGATCCAATTTTCATGCAAAATCCTGGACAATTTGATCTAGCCCTTTCCTGCTGTTCTCGCAATAGGTTTTCATTTCCTGATTTGGTTTCATCATGTGCTTTTTTCTTTTCTTTTTAAATATCTCCATCTATTGCACAGTATTTACAAAGAAAACCATATTGTAAATTATTTACAAAAAAGAATGAAATCATTGAAAAAAGAAGAAGAACAAATCGGTCCTGATGGCATAACCCCCCCCAATGTGTTTCCATTCCTGAGATACGATGGCACTTGAGATCACTTTAGTAAATGTAATGTAAAAAAATAAGAATAATAAGAAGAATAATAATGTGTAACGCAAATTTAATATACATGGTCTCATGTAAGATAAATATTTGCCTTTTTTTCTAAAAGGTGTATGTATTCTGTACGTGGAATAGTCTGTAGAAAGTTTCTATATGTTCTTCAAATGGCAATACATTCCAAAAACAGTACTGTAAATATGTACAGCGTCCAATGGGGTTTGGTAGTTTTGCCTGTAATTCTCTTTGAACTCCAGTTTCTACACTTGCATCTCGCGATGTCTGTATGGTTATAGCAGTGCAAAAAACAACCCAAGAAACACAGGTAAAAGCACAGTAAAAATGCAGAAAAAAAAAACAAAACAAAAACCCAACCACAAAAAAAGAAAAAACCAAAAAAAAACCAAACAAAAAAGCAGAAAAAAAAACACAAAACAGAACAAAAAAAAAAAAGCGAAAAAATAAGAGCAAATCCTCAGTATTTGATGTTTGTGACCCTTCTGTAAATGACATCTGTACTGTGAATGAGACGTTTTTACAAGTATAACATTGCCTTTACTACAGCTCAGATTGACTGCTCGGTCTGAGCCTATTTTTAAAAAAATAGCATGTTGGAATAAATTTTGCAGTCCCAACATACGAGCGCGTGCACGCCTGCGGTCTTTAATTCTCACCTCGTGCAGCACAGCCAGGGACCCAGCGTGGAAAACCAGGGAGGCGAAGGTGGATAAACCGGAGTGACGTTTGGACAAGGGCCTGGCAGGCCAAAGGGAATGGCTTTAACTGCCGGAGGGGAGGCTGAGATGAGCTCTGAGGCAGAAGTTCTTCCCTGTGAGGGTGCTGAGCACTGGCACAGGGTGCCCAGAGAAGCTGTGGCTGCCCCATCCCTG
>JASSUY010032748.1:15515-25585 GCA_032466535.1 Forpus xanthops
CCTTTTTATGTTGAGGACACCAGAACTGCACACAATATTCCAAGTGAGGTCTCATGAGAGCAGAGTAGAGGGGCAGGGTCACTTCCCTCAAATCCTGTAACATTGACAGTGTTGTGAGGATTATAGCCATAGCTTGGAAAATATTTTCTGCAGAGACAGTGCTTCTCTGCTTCGATTCATACCCTTGCATAAATTTGAAGCCTAAGAAGGAAATTATGACCCTACTTTGTAGGAGGAGAAAATGTAAACTGGATGCTTTTAGATGCTCTCACCAGCCAGAACATGCTAGAAGAATGAAATTAGCAAGATGCTAGGTATTTTCGGTGTATGGGACTTCTTACCAGGGGCTCTTTATCATTCATTTTTCAAGAGTGAATTTCTAAAACACTGACATATTAGTATACATAGTCTTCTCCTCTGATTGCCATATATTACAAGACCTGAACTGGCCAGTACCTCAGAGAGTACCTGCTTCACCTTGCTTCACTTCAAAGCCAAAAGGCAGCAAAAGCTTCCAATCTGCAAAGCCAGGTTTCATTAAAATGAAACATATGGAAAATTATACCAAGGTAACCTTTTAAGGCAGGAAAACATAGACCTGCTGGGATGGACAGATTAAAACTAAGTGACCTGAGAACAACCCTGTTTTTCCTTCCCTACCATGTCCTTGCACAGGGCTTCTTTCCACTGCTCTTCTCTTTCTAATACAGCAATTTTCAGTTCTTCCTGATTTACAACAGACTCCTCAGGCCCATAAACAGCCTCTGCAGTAGTTTTCCTTCTCTCTCAGCCATAGGATTGGCTCTGAGCTACTCTCCTGCTGCAGGTTTCTAGTGTGCTGTTCCTCTCACCAGGGCTGCTTGCCTCACCCTCCTCCAGAGTCTCTTACCCTCCACAGCCCTGCTTCAGCATGGGACCATGACGGGGCTGAGAGGTTGCCTTCCCCCACAACCCGGCTGAAGCCACCTGAGCAGATTAAAGTACCACCCTGTAAAAGTAGTTCTGACATCCCTTGCATGTACAGGACTCCTAGCTCTATACTCCTTTGTGAACTAGCATGTTCCCAAGCCATCCATTGAAGCAGTCCTCCCTCCTGGATAGGATGTCATTAAAAATGCTAAACTTACTCTCCATTGCTCATAGCTGTAGCCCACTGAAGAAACTAGACTTGCATGGCCACAGTGAAAGACTCAAACCCCATTTCTATATAGGTCACAGAGGAATTAACACAAGCTGTAGAAAAGGCATTATTGCATGCAAAGCAAGACAGCCAGCAGTCTCAATTACAAGCTTCATTTTACTATGCCAGCTTATGCTACATCTACTCATGACAAATGCATGTTTCCATAAGCAAAAATATTTTGGTAGCACTGCAGTTAATGCTGGTTTGTTTCATTGTGCCTGACCAAGCAGCTTTCATGGAGAAATGACACTGAAGCAGCAGAGGAGATTGTGTTGACCTTGTGAATTGGAGGAAAGTAGATCTCTGTGGGTTTATTTTTCTTCTAGAGAACTTCTACATTCTGCAGCTTCAACGTCTCTTTGCGTGACTCTCAATGATCCCAAAGGGACTTAAAGCTTGGCAATTTTATTTTCTGTTGCTTCCTGGTTTTCTATAGCTGTTAGCCTGAAGATACTGGATTTTTTTCTTTTATTTGTCAGAAGAAAATCAATCTTTCTGAAGAAAAACAAGCAGAGAATTGTCTACTGACAGTCACTGTTCATTTGACTTTTTCCTAGTATTTGAAAGGCAGCAAATGTTTCATTCTACTCTAACACTACTTGTGTTAACAGCAAGTATTCTCCAAGGTTTTCCATTTTACTACTTAAGCTAGATTTCTTTTTCTTTATTTTTTTTAGTTCAGGCTCTGCAGTGGTTACATCACATGTGAAAGCAAACATTGCAGATTTCCTGTCCAGTGATTCAGACATGACTAACTTATAAATCAAGCTTCAGGTGGACTGGAGCAGAAAGTATTTATTAGAAGAAAAGCTTAAAAAAACAATAAACTTCAGAGTTGCACCTCGTGTCCAAATTCATGCATCATCCCCCAGAATGGAATCTGACCCAGGAACCTGCTGTGAATATGTGGCACAGATGACCTGTGCCTGGACAGTAAATCCAACATTTCTGATACATACTGCGTTTGCTAGCTTGGCCCATATGAATGAGCAGCCCACATTGGCATGGCAGTGGACTGTGCAGCCTGTTGTGGTGTCTGGAGCACAAATGGTTGAGAAATGAGCAGAGGAGACTCTCCTAACAGCTTAACCTTCTCCTAATTTGTCCAAGTAAAGTTTGCAGATCTTATTTTTTCCATCTGTTAGTTTGCTACTATCAGTTAGTAAGCAGTGCCAAATAAAAAAAAAAAAAAAAATAGAAAAATATTTTCATCTGCTTATTAACACAAATTTCAATTAGAAAAACTTGGAAAATGGTCTGAGGTAAAGTAAACCATGACACAGAAATTAATTTGCACTGGAATATTTACAGAAAGCAGTGTGTTGTCAGTACATTTCCTAACATGAATATGCAAAGCTCTTATTAAATTAAGGAGAGAGAGATAAAATCATCAACAAAGTACATGAAGTTGAGTTATATTCAATCATTGTGGTATATATTGATGGTTTTCCTCTTGGGGTAAAAAGTAAAGTCTATTTAAAAATTCTGTTTTTCTGCCTGTATTAAAAATGGTCATCAAAAACACTTGATCTCCCTCAAATACAATCCCATTTGGTAGTTTCTCAGAAGAGCAGAAGGGAAGGCATTATAACTGACATGTCAACAACACTGTAAATGGCTCTTCATACTTCAGAGGTGATAAGAATATAACTGAAATACCATGCTTAAAAGGCAAGGCAAAGGAAGCAAGACAGCTGCTATAACTACATTTGCTAAAAATAAATAAATAACTAGATAGATAGATAAATAAATAGAAGCAACTTCTCTGAGAAACAGGACGCAAGTTCCCACAGGGCAAGAAGTGGCTTCATTAACAGTGGTAATAATGTCACAGAGAGCAACAGTAAACACCATTCTTCTTGGGGACTTGCAAATCAGAAATAAGGTGTGTATTTTCAGAGACCTTTCAATGTACACAGAAATAACACAAGGTACTGTCAGATAGCAATAAAAAAAAATAATTCCTTAAAATCTGCTCACTTAGAATCCTAGAATCATTGAATAGTTAGAGTTGGAAAGGACTTCAAGATCATCTAGTTCCAGCCCCCTTGCCATGGGAAGGGACACCTCACAATAAACCATGTCACCCAAGGCTATGTCCAACCCAGCCTTGAGCACCGCCAGCGATGGAGCATTCACAGCTTCCTTGGGCAACCCATTCCAGTGCCTCACCACCCTTACGGTAAAGAACTTCTTCCTTGTATCCAATCTAAACTTCCCCTGTTTAAGTTTGAACCCAGTACCCCTTGTCCTATTACTACAATCCCTAATGAAGAATCCCTCCCCAGCATCCCTATAGGCACCCCTTCAGATATAGGAAGGCTGCTATGAGATCTCCACGCAGCCTTAATACAGACTTTTTCAGAGTAAAATCAGAAAATATGTGCTCAACGAAATGGACCAGTAGACTAGTCTATCTCCATTCTCATCTAGCTAAGAACTGAGTGACTATCACTCAGTTTTAGTCAGGACTAGCCCAGACTAGAACTGGGGTGTGACTACCCGTTTCCTGTAGTGGTCTCCTAGGGTCTCAGCAGAGGGTACCAGGTGCCCTTTACTGAAGAGTTCTTGTCAGAGACCACCATGCTGCCTCACTAAAGCACCCTGCCCTGGCCCTGCAACCCTAGTTGAAGGAGAACATAAGGTGAGATGACAACTCCAGGCTGGCAGGGAGCTCTTTGTTCAAAAGCAGTACTGCTCCTCAGCAGACATAGACAAATATTTTCCATCAGAACAATGCCAATCCAGCAAAATTCTGCAGGACAAGTCAGTGAACTTTAATGACTGAAGCTTTCCGGCTCCCTGCCCATGCGCCTGCCCCTTACCATCCCATCTGTCTCAGCTTTTCATAAGCATTTCCTGGTTTTCTGCAATAGAACTAGTGGTGTGGAAGTGTACCCTGAGCTGAAATTTCCAGGACATCATACCTACAAGGAGGGCAGCCATCAGGGCTCCCTATCTATTATTAATGTTGCTAATATTTTAATAGAAACATACATAGGGAAGAGCTAAAGAAGAGCACGCTGAATATCCAGGTGTCTTCAGTAATACTTCTGTTTCCCGTTAGGTTAAAGCTTAGAGCTCCAAGATAAGCACTCAGGGGAAAGAGTGCTCTCAAGTATATCATTCATTTCGTCACTGGACACATGTTTACAATTAGAATACATGTTTAAAGCCTAATTAGCTACTGTCAGGACTTCATTAACCACTGTAAGAAGCAACCGGAGTAATTCAGAAGTGTTGATGCTTTGGGTGATTTCAAAATATTTTCTTTCATGGAAAAGAGATTATTTTACGGTAAGGTCAGAGAGAGAAACACAACTGACAGAAGAGGAACACAGAAGAGAGGAATTAATTCAGAGAAAGAAATTAGAGCTATTTCCCTCATAAACAAGCATGGATTTTATTGTCACAAGACTTAGGGCATGGTTTACTGCACATATAATGTGTATGTTAACTTTAGTCTACTTTAAGTAAGAATCTGATTAGCTATAGGAAATTAAGAATCCCACTGTGCCTCCTGAAAGACCAGGGAATCAGGATGCAATGCAACCAGAAGAGAGTACTCAGGATGGCTGAAGCAGCCTATAGACTTCCTAAATCGTTTTCAGGTGTGATTGGCTGATTAGAAGATGAGTATTTTAAATGTGTAACAGAACAAATTTCTAAATGATTTTACTGTTATATGAGGCGCTGGCTTGACAGAAAGCTGTTTCACTAGTTGTTAGTCGGTTCATCACAGGCACAGACATTTGATTTCACCAGTTCTTCAGGATCAATATATGCCTTTCTGCACTGATGAGATTCACTGAAGCTGGTATTCTGGCTCCTGTATATCTTGCAAAAAATCAAAACAGGAGAGTATTTGAATACTTCCTGCAAAATGTAAGCCTTGATAGTATTCAGTTCCTGATAAATTCCATCAGGAAAAGCTTTGGGGAATCTATGATTTCTTACAGAAAAATGTGTTCTGGAATGAAGCTCTAGAGGTTTAGTTCATTTTCTTGCTGAAAGCATGGCTAAAATTAGTATTTTTTTTTTTTTCCTGGCACATATAGCAAGATTAAAGTCCCCAGAAATGTCAGAAGAAGGGGAAAAAAAGATATAAAGCATCCATACTTTCATACAAATTAAATGATCCCAGTCTGCATAATTTGCTCTTTGAATACTGTTTGTTCCCCACCCATACAGCTATAAGTAGCTGCTTTGCCAAGTAGGATTTCTTTCAGGAAAGGAGGGTCTTACATTACTATTTCTCGTGAAAAAAAAAAAAAATCACACCATTTTATTACCTGTTCTTCCCATCAGTGGGTAATTTGGGGGATTAAAGCATACCCAGTCTCATAAGAGAACTACATTAACTGAGCCACTCATGATCTCATTTATTTCTAAAGCCACTAATGTTCATAGTAGTTCAGTGATTACACAAAATGTATAAAGAGGACCTAAGGATACTCTAGTGAAACTATTTATTGGCCTTGTTGCAGACTTTCCAAGATTTGGGATACAGATTTATATTGAAATGGCTATTTTCATTGTAAGAACTGCAAACCCTTTGAGAGTAGCCAGGTTGGTTATTCTGTGAATGAGATGCTAACAGCCTCACCCACATCAGCAGAAAGATTTCTCAAGGAGGAAGAGCAAAGCCCAGACAATTTAATCAAAAACAGTGCTACTATAATAGTGCAAGACAAACATTAATTTTAGTGATTTATAGAACACCTATACCATCATCTTAACTCTCATGAAAAAGCCATCAACTAGCCAATGGCAGTTTCACAAAAATAACTCCTAGCTCAATTGCAAATACACGTTAAACATTCTCTGAATCCAACCAATGGAAGTTTTATGGCATAAATTTTCACTTAGCTTGTTTTCCATCTCATGATGAGAAATCAGTATTAAAAGCTTAGTATTTTTCCATTGCTTCTAGAACTTAAGTCTCATTATCATCTCACAAACACATGCTACAAATTCATCAAAAACGCCAAACACTGCAACAGAAAGGACTGAGATCTAACACAGACCACTTGATTAAACACAAGTTTATCTGCACTACTGCTTCAGCATAAAAGAAGGTTTTCTCCTATTATTAGGCTTCTCTCACTTGTAGTAATTAAATAAATTTAATTTTGCTTTTTAATAGGTAAATTATAACAAACAAGGAAAATAAAATTTTCTACATTTCTCCATACATTATATCTGAATCTAAGCTCTCCATCTTCATGTTATGCAGTTTGCACAGCTTTATTTTTCATCTTATCTTAGATAAGAAACAACCAAGATTTTATACTAAATAAGAACTGCTATAAAGTCTTTGGTACAAAATCTTAATTCAGCCCTTAGCACCAATGGAGGAAAACTCCATAATCATTCCAGTGCTCTTTAAACTTTGTTCAGTCACAATTCTTAGCACTTACATAATTTCAGAAGTACAACTAAGAAGCTTCAGTGGAAGATGAAAAGTCAGTGCATGTTGCACAGACAAGGGTAACTAAAATTTTTATGACACAGAGCTTAGCTCAGAAATTATGTAGATACATAGATAAAAACCCAAAAAAAAAAAACCCAAAAAAAAAACAAAAAATAAAAAAAAAAAAACAAAAAATAAAAAAAAAACCAGAAAGACTCAAACCAATAAATTCCACAAGAGGTAGAGCCACTCACTCTACTCTGGATTTTATCTATAACCTCTTAAAAATCAAAAGTGGGGTGTTTTCCCCCTTCTGGAATTGTACAAGGCCATTCCTTAACAGGCTTTTTAGGTAAATGTTTCTCTCTTTGCCACAATGTACTTTAAAAACAGTGAGGCAAGTTCTTTTTTGTATTCATGTGGTCTCAGTGGGATGCATGAAGCAGAGCCTGGTAGAGCATTCTGAAGGAAAGGGCAGACAGGACCCCAGGGACAGTGATGTGTGTGGTAGGAAAGGGAACAGAGGCTCAAGCAGAAATACAGAAAGAAACAGGAAAGAAAGAGCTGCTCAGGGTACTTTCCAGGGACCAACAGGAACTGAGCAGAGTTTGCTGGCACCAAAATTTGTTGAGTTTCACAGTACAAAGCTTCAGTACACAGATTCACCCGCAAGGACGGTGGGCTGGAAAATCATGCATAATCTCTATCTCCTGCTTCACCTTCTCTGCGCTTTTTTGAGTTTTCATTTTAAACATTAAGTCTTTGAGTTTAATTCTAAATAAATGTTTAAGAAGAGCCATGGCTTAAAGCCTTTTGAGCATTCCGGACACCACACTTCGCAGACTGTCTAGGCAGGTCACTTCAGAGCTTTGTCTGCCCTGAAGCCCCATCACACAAAAAAAAAAAAAATCAAGAAATTTAATCTTTTTTTATCCCTTGAATGCATATCTGTTAACAGACATATGCAAGGAATGTCAATTTTGTCAATATGCTTATTTTTAATTGTCACTTTTTCCTCCCAAAGTCCCTTCTTCTTGATCCTCTTTCTCCCAAAATACAGCCCTTTTAGTGGGGCAGTTTCAAACTGGTGAGAAGAGTTTGCAGCCGAAAGAGTTATATGGAATATGACAGTCAGACGAAGAGGGTACATGAAAATGAACTGGCCTTGCTTCTGTAAGGTGGTACTGATGGAAGACAGAAATCAACTGAAGAAAATTACTGAAGGAGAGCAGTGCTGCAGTAGGTCACAGAAAAGTACTGCATTTGTTGAAGTTAACCTGGCCCAGAGCCAATCTGCTAATTGCAACTTGCTGTAAGCACCCATCATTTCTCCTGTTACTGTTGTCTGGGAGTATAAGTCAGGGCTGTGTGAATTACAATCACAGCAGCTCCTCTGAGTATTCAGAAAATGACTCTAAAATATTGACCAGGGATCTGTCACAAGCACTCATTTCTCCCTGAACAAGTTTTATATCAACTTAAAATTGTCAGAGCTGAATCTTATGGTGAGACAAGAATGTCAGATATTTAGTATTTTAAAAAATATGATTTTCTGAAGCCTTTCCTTCAAAATGTCACCCCTACCAAAGCTGAGTTCCATCTTTCTTAAAGCATAAATCATACCACAGCACACAGCTTTAACACAGCCTGTGTTGTTTATAACTGTCACTACCTGCATTTTAGCCCCACTAGATACAGTCATAAGCATGAAAAATACTATAGAGCATTGTTTCAGAATTTAAATTTGATGTGTGGAGAAAAAAGCTCTCCCTTGCCTGTCAATCAATTAATCCAAACCCAGAACTTATATCATCTTCTTTGATTCCATTTACTCTTGTGTTCTGCTTCATCAGAAAAATGATTTTAAATTCCTAACTGGTTTTATTTGTTTGGGTTATGGAGTCTCACAAGATTGCTTAAAGTCAGACCATTCGAAACAGAAGTCATTTGGCAAAATTGCCAATTAATAGATGTGATTTGTATTGTGTCCAAGCATTAGGAACTCCCTGGAGTGCAACCTAATTGAAGAGCATTTGTGATACAGTACCTTTTTTGGAGTAGAAAATTTAGTTTCACTGGAGCTCAGAACAGCCACAGGATAAAGAACATATCATGGAAAAAGTCTCATTTTTTGACAGAAAATATAAAACTTCCTTGCCTTTGTAGCATAAAGTTTCCTCTTTTTTTGCACAGGGGGAAAGGGTGGAGAGAAAAGAGCTCAAGGTTTAAGGCTTCAGCATTTAACAAAAATGTTAACCAACATGTCACAACACACTGAAACTATGGAAAGACTAAAGCAAAAATCATATAAACTGGTTTGAGTGCCTCTGTCTCCCTGCTATATTTGGACTGATGGACTCCCATAGGCATTTACATAGGAACAGACTATAATATATTGTTTCTAACATAAAGTAAGTGCTAAATACTTCATCACTGTTTAAATATTTCATCACTGTTTATCCAGCCACACTGATCTCACTCATTTTCATGCATACAATGGCCAGCTAGATGAAAAAACACCAAAGAAAAAGTAAGTATTAGTCAATACTTAATTCTAAGGCTCCATCAGAAAAGTCTGATTCACGGATTGCCTACCCAGCAGTGGAAAACATGCCTGTCTGCAGCTACTCAAAAAATCAAGATGTTATAATTGTCAATGGCCAAATCCCTGTTTTCCACAGGCTAAATGAATTCCAGCGCCAGTTTGGTCTCACTGCTGCCATGACTCTTACTTCAACCCATTTCAGAAACAGTGGAATAAAGATATTATTTAGAGGTAACCAAAAATTGTAGGCAGAAGTATGGGATAAAATTGAGAGAAAACTTCAGCTGAGTTGAATATTGACCCTAGAAATAGTTATACAGAGAAAAACTGTAGTTTACTGGGAAATGAACAACAAAGACTTATCAAGGTGCTTGGTATGCTGGCTTTCTATGGTGATATAATGTTTCATTTGGAATTTTTCTCAAATGCACTAATAATAATTAAATAATGATTAAAAATAATAATTAAAATAATGGTCTGCATTTAAAAAATACTAAAACTTAACCTAAGTCCACTTTAGGATCCACTAAAGCATAAAATGTGACACAACATTTTGATCACTTTAAGCATAAAAATACTTTGTCTGATAAATGAAGTAGAGAAAATAATAATTAAAAATTATAAAAATATAGAAGGAGGAAATAATCTTGCTTCATAATACCCACATTGATGCCAAATGGAAACAACATGGGCGCAGCTCAGAGTGTTCCGACTTTACCATCTTTGTTTCTCAGACAAAATCAGCAATCTAGAGTGTTTATGTTCATCACAGATTCTTTGCCATGCTTTATTATGGTTAAGGCGTGTTTGTGATGATGACATGCCCTAGTTCTGATTGAAGAGATTCTACCCTGTTGTCATGGGTTCAGCAGCAGCAGTCATTTTTCTTTAAGCAGTAGCTGGTGTAGCACTGTGTTATGGATTTTTAG
>JASSUY010032751.1:7376-20769 GCA_032466535.1 Forpus xanthops
ATATTTTTTCCCCTCTTGAGCGCGGCTCTTGGAGGAGCCCGGAGGTGTTTCTGGTGGGGACGGCACTGGAGCCACCGCGCGCATCCGGACCGCGCTGTGCCGTCCCGCGGCCCTCCGTGAGCGCGGCCCCTGCCCCGCCGCCCCCTTGGCTGCCGCGGGCTCTGTTTGTGCTTTTGTCATTTGTTTACCTTTAACTCTTTGCCCGCCCCCCCCAATGGTCCAAGTGACTTTTTTGTTAGTTCCCTGGGAGCTGCAGCCGAAGGGATGTGAGCGGAGCCGGGCAGCGCAGCTCACTGCTCTGCTCTTCCCGTCCTGCCCTGGGTTTACTTTGTGTTCTTGCCTTCTCTGTTGTCTCTAGTCATCCGGTGCTCCGCCTGACAATGATCCTCTGGGTCCCCTTCCTCCTGGCTGGGGTAAGTACTGAGCCGCCTCACCTGCCTGCTGCCGTGCTTGCCACACAGCCCCGATGGGAACGCTCCTCTGTCACCCCCGGCGGGACCCTGGGGGCACAGGGGGGTGCTGTCAGCGGCTCCTGCCCTCCCATCCCTGGGTGTGAATGGGAATGGTGACAGGGAGCCGGTGTTCCCTCTGCTCTGGTGCACGTGGGGCTGTCTGCCTGGGATTCAGCACAAACTCTGATTTGAAATCCAGCCTTTTTCCCCCCTTCTCCTGGAGGAGTTCCCAGCCTCTTTCAGCTGCTGAATGCAGAAGTGCTTGTGGTTGTTCTTTGGATGAGGGGAGAGGTTGGGGTTCCAATTTCTTCCTCATCCCCAGACCCCTCCTCTGCTGAGAAGGGATCCATCCTGCTACTGTGTGTGCCATCTGGGATGCTCTGCCTCAATCCACAGTGGGGCTGAGATCTGGCTGGAGCTGGGCTGCTTCCTGCCCCCGTGGGCAAGCATCGTGTGCTGGGAGGTTTTGAAAGGTCCCTGTGCCATTCCCGAAGAGCGGCTCCCTCCATGGCGAGAGCATCCCTGGAGAGGGCAGGCAGGGATGCGCATGGATGGAGATGAGCTGTGCTGTGCCAGGCTGGGAGCATAGGAGAAGGGTTAAAACTGTGGGAGCTTAGAGCAGAACAGAGGGCTCAAGGCTGCTAAGGGGGTCTCCAAGGGCAGGGTTTGTGTCGGAGCGGTGCCGGAGCCTTTGCTGCCATGCTGGGTGGTCCACCTTCTGCATTGGCAATGAGAGGGACCCCATCCCTGGTGTAGGCTGAACAGAGGGGGGCGAGGCACAGCTCTGCATGGGGATGAGCGCCTTGGGTTGGGGATCCCCAGCATGGAGATGAGGTCCTGGGATGGATGCAGTCCCAGTCACTGTACATGAGGTCTGCCGGAGCTGCTCCCTCAGTCTGTGAGTGCTATGGAGTGAGGGGGGCCTGGTGACTGGGAGGTGGTAGTGTGCGTGCAGAGCGTCCCAGGCAGCATGGAGCAGGGCCCTTGTGTGCAGGGAGTGACGCAGGCACATGGAGGAGGATGTGTGTGTTGTGTGGGGTGCACAGGCTGAGGGAATGCAGCAGGCAGGCACAGGGGTGAGAGGCAGAGCAGGGTTGTTGGGCATGCACATGGGATGAGAGGGACTAGTGCAGGTTCATCAGTGGGTCAGGACAAACGGTGCCCGGCCATGGCTGGGAGTGTTCAGCACAGCCATGCAGGGAGTTGGGGTGCGTTTGAGGAGGCATCTGCAGATCCACAGGGAGGGTTGTGGGCTTGCAGAGCAGTGTGTGTCTGAAGGAGGCTGTGTGTGTCCCCTGCCCAGGGAGGTGCATGGCCGAGCACAGCTCTTGTGCAGCCTGGCAGTGCATTGACAGGGCTGGCCTTTGCCATGACACCTCTTGCTTACTGGAATTCCTTGGAGCCTACATGCAGGAGTTGGTGCATGTAGAAGAAAAGGCTTTATTCTGCCTTTTCCAGGTGAGCCAGGGCAGTGCTGGCAGGGGTGGGATGGAGGAGCTGACAAAGTTCTCTGAGCTGGGAAGGGGAGGACTGTTCCTGGGACTGTGCATCAGCACTGGCTGTGGTGCTCCAGCTAATGCTTCCTCTCCTTTTCCTCGTAGAGAAGAGGCAGGACAATGGACGAGTGTATTACGTGAACCACAACACACGGACCACCCAGTGGGAAGACCCTCGCACCCAGGGGTAGGCATCCTGAGGGGAGGGCAGGAAGGATGCTTGTGGCTTTGGAAGTTCCATGGATGAGCTATTTGGAAGCTGAGATCTGCTCGTGCTGGGGAACCAGAAGCACCAAGAACCACAGGCAGCATGCACGCAGTGCTGGGGCTCCCAAGGGTGGGAAGCTGCAGTCCTTGGCATTGTGGGGCAGCTCTCCTGCTTTCAGGAGCTGAGGGTAGAGATGAGGAAGTCACAGGGAAGACTGGGCAGAAAGAGGTGCTTTCTCCTTTCCCTGTTGCCTTCCTGCAGGGCTCTCCTTGGGCTCCTGAGAGCTCTGTGTTGTAGTTCTTGAGAGACCTGGCCCAGGCCTCCGCTGAGGCCACTGTCCTGCAGGCAGAGAGTGGAGCTGTAGCTGTGGCCAGAAGTGCAGCCCAGGCTGGGCTCCTGCCTTGGGGTGCAGGCAGGTGCTCGCTAATCCCATACCGTGAATCCTTCCTTTGCCTGGCACAGAGCTGAGCTGCAAGTTGAAGGTGATCCCCATAGGCTGTAATATGACAGGTTCTGTAGTTTGGGATGAGGTGTCTGCCTGGTGACCTTTCCTGTTGTCAGGATGATCCAGGAGCCGCCACTGCCACCCGGCTGGGAGATGAAGTACACAAACGAGGGTGTGCGCTACTTCGTGGACCATAACACTCGCACCACGACCTTCAAGGACCCGCGCCCAGGATTTGAGTCTGGGTATGTGCTTCTGGGCTGAGCCCCTCTCCCTGCAGCCAGGCTGCACGCTGGGAGCTGGGGCTGCCTGCTCGCAGCTTGTGCCTTCCTATGGTCATGACAGGGAGTGGGGGAAGTGGGTCAGCTTTGTTGCACAGACACTGAGCAGTGGGTTTAGGGGCTCGTGTTTGGCTCTGATAGAGGAGAGCTGCACCCTGGAGATTGTTCTCCTGCCCGGCTGGCAATGAGGCTGCTGAGACCAGGCAGCTTGCACCATGGCAGGCAGGGATGCTGAGGCAAGACCCGTGCTGCTTTTGCAGGAGCAAGCAGGGTGGCTCCCCGGGGGCGTACGACCGGAGCTTTCGCTGGAAGTACCACCAGTTCCGCTTCCTCTGCCATGTGAGTAGAGTGGCCAGAGGGCCCCGCCAGCTCAGGGCTGCTGTGCTGATGGGTGTGTGGATCCCTGACCCCACGGGTGAGAGGAGCTGCTCTGTCAGCCTGCACAAAGCCTCGTGTCTCTGCCTTGCTTGCAGTCGAACGCGTTGCCCAGCCATGTGAAGATCAGTGTTTCCCGGCAGACGCTCTTTGAGGACTCCTTCCAGCAGGTGAGGAGGTGCCAGGGCTGCAGTGCCTACAGTGGGACTGTGGAACCAGCCCTTGCACCAGCCACTGGTGACAATTCCTCTTGCCCATCCCCAGATCATGAACATGAAGCCATACGACCTGCGGCGTCGCCTGTACATCATCATGAGGGGAGAGGAAGGCCTGGACTATGGCGGCATCGCCAGGTGAGCACGAGGTGCTGGACCATGTACCTGCTGCTGCTGGATGGGACTGTGGTGTGGAGCCCTAAAGGGCAGTGCAGGCACTGGAGCCCATCTGGCAGCTGCCCCAGGTCCTCAGCCTTTCTGCAGCACCTGCTTGGGCAGAGGAGCCCGAGGGTGTTCCAGTGGGAAGGAGTGTGACTTTTAGGAATGGTAGGACACCCTGAAGGCATTGCACCGGCCTGTCCCCGGCACAGAGAGGGCTGGGGAACCCAGCGTGAGCTCTCCTGCTGCCCCTGAGACATGAGGCAATGGGTGAAGCTGTCTCTTCTCCCCACAGCCAACAGGCCCCGGTGTTTCCTAGGACAACTGGTGTGTGCCAGGCATGATGCCTACCCCGAGGGTGGTGTTACCCCAGAGCACAAGCTTTGTCTCAACTGTAGGAGGGTCCTGTGCTCCCATCAGGCCCCACTGACTCACTTGGGGTGTCTGCCTTGGTGCTGGGCTGTTGCTTCCCTGCCTGCTGCTGTTCCACCACTCGGCTGCCGTGCTCTTACCTGCTCCTCCTTTGTGGAACTGCTTCCCCTGGCTCTGGTGCAGGAGCTCCTCTCCACCTCTCTGTGTCCTGCCAGTGGTTTTACCCTATGGTAGGTTACGTCATGCTGTTCTACCACAGGGTAGAACCACGGACAGGATGCTGGGGCTGCCTCTGCATCTGAGGACTCCTGTCTCCCTGCACAGCCGGGGGAGCAGAGCCAGGACAGTTCCCATCCAGCGCTGCTTTGAGCTTGGGATGGAGCTCCTGGGGGAGCCTGTGAGGGCAGACTTGGGCTGGGTGTGCACAGCAGCATGTGTGTAAGTGTGCAACAGCCTGGGTGAGACTGAGCTGCGTGGTGCCTGCCAGGGCGCCCAGTTCTCCAAGTGGGGCCTCTTCCAAATGGGGACGTTCGTTGCTGGTGTCTCCAGAAGCGCTTCACAAATCAGAGCACCCCTGGGGTGGAGGAGACCCTCACCAAATCACGCTAGTGTCCAGTACTTGCAGCAGCACCCCATGGAGATAAGGACCTGGTTTGTGCAGGCTGTGCTGTGGAGCCACTGGGGCACAGCCCCTGGCTCCTGGAGCTGCTCATCACTGTGTTCCCCCTTCCTCTTGACCCAGGGAGTGGTTCTTCCTCCTGTCCCATGAGGTGCTGAACCCCATGTACTGCCTCTTCGAGTATGCTGGCAAGAACAACTACTGCCTGCAGATCAACCCTGCCTCCTCCATTAACCCTGACCACCTCACTTACTTCCGCTTCATTGGCCGCTTCATCGCCATGGTAAGAGCCCAGGGGCTGGGGAGGGAATGGAGTACAAGATGCTTTGTTCGAATGCCTCCACAGAGCAGGGGCCTTGCAGGATGTGGGGTGAACAGTGGGGCAGCTCTGTCTGCCATGGCTGTGCTCAGCTTGGTGTCATTGCCCTCCTTGAGCCCCTTCTTGCTCAGGTGTAGGTCTGTGGGAGGTGGTCCATGGATGGGGTGCAGTGGGGAGGCTTCGTGTGGTGTGTTGTAAATCCAAGGAACGGATGCAGGGCCAGAGGGGACCTGGTTTCCCAGGGGCGGTGCAGGGATGGCTCCAGGTCTCTGGCTGCCACCCCAGGTGCTGTCGGGTCTGCAGCTCCAGGGACTATTTTTAGCCCCAGCAGTGTGAGATTTTCCATCTGTCCAGGCTCCAGAGCGACTCATCCTGTTCGTGTTGCATTCCCCAAGGCCAAGGTGCTGTGGGCTGCCCTGGGCTGGCAGGGGGCCTGGCAGGGGCTTCCTGAGTGTGGGGAGGGGTCCCTGACCTGCCACACTGTGAGGTGTGCATCGGAGGTGGCTGTGAGCTGCTCTGGACCCTGCTCTGCCCTGCCCTGTGCCTTGCAGGGTACCAATAAAACCCCAGACTATTACTCACTGCTGGGCTGTTCTAGACAAGCGTCTGCATTATTTTTGGCTGCCTTTGCCTTGGGGCTCCTGGAAGCCAGGGATTCAGGGAAGCCACAGCACAGCTCTGTTTAAACAAGTGCTCTTAATAGAGCTGTGAGGGGAGAAGGAGGCACGGTGGAATTCATGGTGGGGAGGGGAGAGGGGCTGTGAACACCGGGCCGTGCTGCAGCCCTGGGGGGACCTGCGCCTCCCCATTGTGCTTGCCAGCTGGGAGGGAGTGTTGCAGCTCTGGGACCCTGGAAGCCCTGTGGCTGCCCCAGTGATGGAGTATCATCACGCTCAATGGGTCTGTCCTGGCATTCCCCATGAACTGGTGTCACTTTCCCATCGCAGGCGCTGTATCATGGGAAGTTCATTGATACCGGCTTCACGCTGCCCTTCTACAAGCGGATGCTGAACAAGCGCCCCACGCTGAAGGACCTGGAATCCATCGACCCTGAGTTCTACAACTCCATTGTCTGGACAAAGTGAGTGCCTTGCGCTCCCTCCTGGCCCTGCCATGTTGGGCTGTGGGGAGGCAGTGCCGTGGCCTCTCGCTGCTGCCCAGTGCCTCCATCAGAAGTCACATCCTGGTATTCTGCTACAGGGAGAACAGCTTGGAAGAGTGTGGCCTGGAGCTGTACTTCATCCAGGACATGGAGATCCTGGGTAAGGTGACCACCCATGAGCTGAAGGAGGGTGGCGAGAGCATCCGGGTGACTGAGGAGAACAAGGAGGAGTACATTATGTGAGTGGCCATGCTGAGGCCCTTGACAGGCCCTACCCTTGCTGGCTGCAGCGCAGTTCTGGGGTGGGAACATGGGGCTCGGAACGTGGCTGCCTCCCTGGGCTACGTGGCCTGTGACAAGTATGGGCTGGCGCAGTCGGCCGAGCTCCACTGCGGTCTGGCTTGCTGCTGGCTGGGCAGTTGCCAGTACTTTCAGGAAAGAGGAGAGGGGAGAGAGGGTGAGACTTCTCTCCCTGTCCCGTGGCTGCTCACCCTGCCTGGCTGCTGCTGGGCTGGCTGGGGGCTGCCAGGGCCACGTCCTCCTGCTGATGCTAGGCTCCAGCCAAGGGACGTGGTTTACACCCCTCAGTCTCCTGAAGGCTCTGCCCAGGGCTGGGGCTCATCAGAGGCAGAGAGAGAAGCCCACTGGTGGGGCACCCTGGTGATGTGCAGGAGCCCTGCTCCCTCTCCCCATGCACCTCTGTGGGTCCAGGGCCCTCCCTGCTGGTGGAAGGACTGGTAATGGTTCCTGTGCTGGGCCAGCAGTGCTGGCTGCCTGCCGACCCTTGTCTGCCTCCCCAGGCTGCTCACGGACTGGAGGTTCACACGGGGTGTGGAGGAGCAGACCAAGGCTTTCCTGGATGGCTTCAACGAAGTGGTGCCACTGGAGTGGTTGCGGTACTTTGATGAGAAGGAGCTGGAGGTGAACTGATGCTTTTGCTGGGATGGGCACATGGAGGTTCTGGTGCTTCCCAGCTGCAGGCTTACTGGGATTGGCATGCAATGATGGGCTCAATTCACAGCCTCTGCCACTCAGCTGTGATGGTGGGGAGGTGGTTGGGTCTGTGGGGTGGCTCGTTGGGTCTGTTAGCAAGAAAGCATCTTGTTAGAGGCAAGAAACTCCTCCAGACAGTTCTGTTGCCCAGTGCTGCAGTCTGTGCCTTACGAAGCCTGGAAGTAGAAGAGTCATTGCTCTGAAGGGTGGGTGGAAGGCCCTGATTCTATCCACTGCTGACTGTCCCCTGTCCCCAGCTGATGCTGTGCGGCATGCAGGAGATCGACATGAATGACTGGCAGAAGAATACCATCTACCGTCACTACACCAAGAACAGCAAACAGATCCAGTGGTTCTGGCAGGTGAGACCCAGTGCCAGCAGCATCTGTGACCTGCTCCAGAGCCCTGGGATCATCCTTTGCTCATGGCCTGGGCAGGCAGGGCTGGGTTGGCACGGCAGCAAGCACGTGTTCAGTAAGAAGCATTTGGCTGTGGCTGGCAGAGGCCCCGGCACTGCTGTTGGGGACAGCAGGCACCACTTAGTGGTCAGCATGCTTCTAGCAATAGCTGCTGTTTGTGGGCAGGGTGACAGAAGGGGATGACATGTAATGGAGCTGTGCTGGTTTGGGTGGTGCTGCTCTGTGCTGGCCAGGAAAGAAGCGGGTTGGAAATGGCTCTGAAGGAGTACAAAGCTGAGCAGAGCTGTTCCTTGCATGCTCTTTGGGATGCATTCCTCCCTGAAGATGCAGGATGGAGTGAGGGCTGGACTACCCTGGGCTGTATTGCAGGGCACGGGGTATTCATGGTAGGAACAGTGGTGCAGGATGGTGCCCCATGCCTGGCTGAGCTGCAGGCGTGGAGACAGGGATCCCGATCCTATTCTTCTGCCGTGTCCTTGTAGGTGGTTAAAGAGATGGACAATGAGAAGAGGATCCGACTGTTGCAGTTTGTGACCGGGACGTGCCGCCTGCCTGTCGGGGGGTTTGCAGAGCTCATCGGTGCGTGTGCGGGGGTCCTAGGGAGCTGAGCAGGAGCAGTGTCTGGGTGCAGGGCTGGTGGTGGAACCTGGGAGTCCGTGTGTCCGTCACAGAGTGCGACGCGGCCGCAAGCAGTGAAGTGGCTGCGACATCTGAGCGTGGTGATTTCATCTGGTGGAGTGCTGTTACCAGGCACATTCCTTAGCCATGGACTGTGCCCCCACAGTTAACTTTTTGGTCCAGTTTGTAATCCCATTTTGAATGAGATTTGGTTTTTGATTTAGTTCTGATTTCTGTGTGGTGAAAACCCCTTTCCAGAAAACCTTAGCGTGGCATTACTCTGCTCTCATACTTTAATTTGCTGCTTTCTGGGGCCTGTACCAGCCTTTCCGTTACTTTCTTGAATTACTGTTGAGATAACTTAACTCACTTGTATATTCCTGCTGGCAAGGTTTTTCCAACTCCTGAAACTTCTCCAGCATTCACAATCAGTTCAAAAGTGACCTCAGTGACTCACACTTCCTGAGCAATGTCCTTTAAAACTCTCAGATGGACCCGCTCAGACCTGCAGGTCTACGGGGAAATGTGCTTTAGCACTTGTTTAACCATCCTGCTTGGAAGCTGTGCTGTTCCCTCTCTGTGCCGTCAATATGTATTTCAGCTTTCTCCTTTCTTCTTTCTCATACATCCTCTCTGCAGAGGGGTCAGAACAAGCAATGAGTCCTGCTATGGATTTATGCCTGATGTCTTTCTAGGATCATAAGGGGGTGTGATGGTGCTCAGTTGGCCAATAGTGCATTGGAGGCTTTTCTTTCTCAGCTTCTGGTCATGTAATGATATTTGCTGTGCTCGTAATTAACAGGCAGCAACGGGCCCCAGAAATTCTGCATCGATAAAGTTGGCAAAGAGACGTGGCTGCCTCGGAGCCATACATGGTAAGTCATTTCTCCTCAGCCCTGTTAGGAGAATGTGGGGACAACTGCAAGCAGCCTTTGCGAGGCTGTGTGGGGCCCTGGGCACCCTCTGTCCCTTACATCTGCATTCCCATGGGATGTAGCTGCCATTCCTGGCTGCTGTGTGCAGCTGAGGTGGGAAAGGACCCTGGTGTGGGGAGGAGGATGGGAATTGCAGCACTACTCACAGCCTCTGCTGTCTCTCCAGCTTTAACCGTCTGGATCTGCCTCCCTACAAAAGCTACGAACAACTGAAGGAGAAGCTGCTTTATGCAATTGAGGAGACGGAAGGGTTTGGACAGGAATGATGGTACCTTCCCAGACTGGGGAGGGCCCTGGAGCACTGCTGGGCGTGAGATGCTGCCCGCAGAGCTTGGCGCTAAGCCCTCTCCGCAGGATGGTGCACAGGATGTGCATACGCTGTTGCTCTTGTCTTGGCTGCAATTTGTATTGATGCAGCCCTGGGGAAACTGGTCCATGTTTTCCTCCCCAAAGAAATTTGAGGGGTGACGAGGTGTTTACAACTCTTGCCCCTCTCTGGTTCTGCTCAGCTCACGAGGGATGGGGATTGGCACAGAGGGGATGGGGGAAAGTGCTTGGCAGGCAACGTGGTGCACAGAGGTTCTCTGATCCGCCCTTGCAGACACAGTTAAATCTGATCTGATTTTGGCACAGGCTGTTTTTGTCCCAAGTGTTTTCTGCCTTTTTGTGGCCCTTTAGTAGATGCAGGTGAGGAGGAAAGATGGTTCTTGAACTGTCTCTTTGGCCATTTTTTAGGTCTTATCCTTCACCGAGCAAATGGGGAACCACAGTTGGTATTGCACTGTGCAAGGGCTAGGATGGCTCCTTCCCATTCCAGACCCGAAACACCTAGAGCCCAGGGCCCAGCAACACATCTGTTATGTGTTGGATTTGCAAGCATGTAGCCCCTTTGCAGTTGATACGTTTCCTGAATTAAGTGGCTTATTGCTTGGAGCTGGTGCTCCACAGAAGCTTTGGGGGCTCTGGTCATATTGGGGCACATCTTTACTTAGTTATGGGTTCAGCCCAGACTGCCTGTGCTTCCTGTGTCACTGGCTGGCTGGTGGCAGGAGCTTCTGAAGCTGTGGGTGAGGGCAGGATCAGGCCTCTGTCCTTTATCTGGTTGCCACCTCTGCTTCCCCCTGTCCCTTCTGTGCACACGGGGATACGGACCCACGTGAGTGTTAGTGTACATAGCTGTACATAAAAGAAGTCTGTGGATACAAGACACCGCAATAGCTTTTGACTTGTAACTGAATAGTTTTGTACTGCACCATCCTGCCTCAGCCATACCGATTTCTTGTGCAATAAATGATAAAGCAGCTGCCGTGGTGTGTTTCTGTCAGTGCGTTGCATGGGGGAACAGCCTGGTGCAAGTGCTGGGGTGTCTGGGCTGTGATGGACACCCAGAGCTCCTTAGTGATGTAGTAAGTGTTTTTGCCATGCACACACTGTGGGTACGATCGGGCTTCATCCAACCTCTAATTCAGTCAGCTAAAAATGGTTGCAAGGTCTTTTGCCAGAGGTAGAGTCTGCCTCCCTGCACCACCGTGTGAAACTGAGAGCAGCACTAATGGAACAGTATTGGGTGCATGAGGCTTGTGGTGTTTAGTGAGAACTAAAGCAGAGCTAAACAAACCCCTTCCTATCACTGGGATGACCTGCATCCTGTAATTTTGCCATGACTTTGGTTTTCAGCAGCTGCCTTGGCTCATTCTTTGTGTTCTTTTTGAGGGTTTATTTGTTTGTTTTTTTTATTTTTTTTTTAATAGCCTGTACTTTGTGAGTGATCCTTGCTACTGCCAGCCCCATCCCAGCAGGAATACTTCCATTGCTGCTGGCATTTTCCACTCTCCTGGCACCAGTGTGCTGATGCAGCACTTGTGGTCAGGTCCTGGAGCCCTGGGTGCTGTTCCAGCCCTGGCCAGGGTGGTGGCAGGATCCCACCCTCCCTCCATGTCTCCAGGCAGAGCATGTATCCAGGCAGAGCATCACACCAGGCATGAGTACAGCTTTTATCTACTACTTTTTCAAGTGACAGTAACAAGAGCCAACCCCTGACTTGTCACTGGCCAGAAAGGACAGCAAAAAAATTAAAATTACACTAGGCCAGCACAAGGTACAGCTTAAAAAAACAGCCCCAGCCCCTTCATGGGTTATAGTGGGGTGCTTCTGGAACTTGGCCCCTCCCACTCAGCTCAAAAATTAAGTCATGTGAACACACTGGTTTTCACCCAGGAGTGAAAACTTGGGTAACACCAGACTTTATCTGAAGTGTAACAAAGCACCTGGTAGAAAACCTCAGCTGTTGGCCTCAGTGCTTTGGTGGCCCATGCAGGAGAGGAAGAGTGCTGCACTGAACAAACGTAACACATTTCTCCCTGGCTCTCAGCCCTGCCTGGCTGGGTGCTGAGGCCCCCCCGTGGCTGCCTGCTTGAGAAAATCTCTCCAGCCATGTCATGATCAGCACAAAAAACATACTAAAGCAGGGGAAAGCAGAGCAGTGACGCTCCAAGAGACAGGAATCCAGCACCAAAGTGATTCAGTTTAAAAGATTTTTAATTTACAAACAAAACCCCTACACATTTTACTTTTTCTCTTTTTTCTCCTCTTTCTTAACATCGCTCTTCTCCTTGTCTTTCTCCTTTTCATCTTTTCTCTCCTTTTTACTATCTTCTTTTTCTTGTCCTTCTTTCTTCTCTGCATCCCTGTTAGCAATCTTGTTGTTAATGAGGTTGTGCAAGGCAACCACAGAACGGATGAGCGAAGCCAGGTAAACCACCACCATTTGGTCATTGGTCTTCAGATAGAAGGCCTTGACAAACTCTTGCAGGTTGACATCTGGGAGCAGGTTAAAGACATCCTGGAGGTGGTAGATGATCTGGTGATTGATGGGGAGTTTGCCCATGGCTACCTTCTCTAGGTAGCTCCTGATGTCCAGAAGCTTGGAGTTCAGTCCCTTCAACCCATGGACCTGATTTGTGATTCGCTGGGACAGTGTGCCCACCGTGGTGTCCTTGATATCCCTGAAACACCCACCACAGAAAGAATGAGCATTAGAGTATTACTTTGCATTCTCATTAGCAGTTGGGCCCATTAAGAGCAATTCCCAGCTTAAAAAGCAAATCAGTTTGAAGCACTAGTGAAATGACTCTGCCCAGCCAAAGGAGGATCACAAGCAGCTGTATGTCACAAAGTATACCTACAATAGATCACTGATGTATCCTGTGGTGTGTGTATGTTCTCTTTGGAATAATATTTGTAGCACTGGTTGAGAGAGTGAGAAAAATGAACAACCGTATTTCAGAAGGTGACTGTTCTCTTTTGTGTCCAGAGAGCTACAGAGCCATGAGCAATGTTCCCATTCAACCCTCAAAAATGATGTAATATCCTGCAACTTTGATAGCATGAATGTGTAGTTTTTATCATTCTGCCAGTGGGCAGTCACTTTTCACTAGCAGCGAGCAAATACGCCACGCAAGACTGCTAACTGAATATGCTGTAACGCTTAAGTAGCACAATGAAGGAGAAGCTGCCACTCAGAGGCCAGACAGATTGGATCATGGTCCTAGGCAAGTCTCCTAAGAACACCTCAATGTCAAAGGTGCTTACCGTAGCAAGTGTTCAACACCAACTTCCTCTGCCTCCTCTGCTCCAATCTCACTAGTCACATGCTCAAATGTCTTGGAGGTTGGAGTGCCGTCCTTTGGGGCACAAGGATAGAGGAGATATGGTCAGACTGAGCCACAGGGATGAAGGCACACGTGAACCAGCCAGTACTGGCATCCCCATGTGACTGGTGGGGCAGCTCATGCAATACCACCCCGTCAGATTAACTGATGTCAGTTTACAGGATCAGGAAGAGGCAGTGGCACAAATTATGTCAAAGCAGCACCTCAGGGGACTGCAGTACACAGCTCAGGGAAGAAGAGTGTAAGTGAATCACAATACCTTTAAAACAAACACTTATTTAGACAAAGTATGAGAAACTGTATTAATGAAACCAGCACAGTGGTTGTACAGACTTCACAAGAAATCAGAGGAAATGCTCTAGTTGGATTTTTCGTGATTTAATGAGGGTTAACAACTGTTGCAAGTACAGAGCTGTGAGCTATTGTTTCCTGTGATCTGTGCAATTTTCAATTAATGTATTTTGCTGGTTTATGAACTGGTGGGTAGAATAGAAGGTACCTCTAAATATCACAACTATTTCTTACTTTCCTGATGCAACCTTACTACATCTTGGGATACATTTTGTCATCCTGGTATTTGCCCTCAGCCAATTAGAAACATACACAGTTCCAGAAAAAAAAACCAAAAAAACAAAAAAAAAAAAAAAAAACCAAAAAAAAACCAAAAAAACCAAAAAAAAAAACCAAAAAAAAACCCCACCAGTATGGAAAAAT
>JASSUY010032752.1:0-32550 GCA_032466535.1 Forpus xanthops
GGGGAGCCCTCCGCGGCGCTCCTCCAGGTAAGGGGCGATGGGGGGGGACGGGGACGGAGGGGGGGGCAGATCGCGGCGTGCGGGGCTCTCCCGTAACCCTTCCCGCGCCATCAACTTTGAGCGCAGAGAGAGATCCCCGCAGCGCGGAGGGCACTTTTCCTCCGGCGGTCCCCATCGCCGGCTGCGGCGGGACCCCCCGTGCGGGGTGTGCTGCTCTGCCTGCCCCCAGCGCTGCTTTAGCGGGGGAACGAGCTGCGGCGAAACTTGGGCTGTTGTTGTTTGAGGAGCTGCCGCCTGGAACAAGTGAGTAAGTCCCCGGTGGCACCGCGGAGGACAGATGCTCTGCCCGGTCGTGTGCGCCGCGCCATCCGGCGGAGCGAATGCCCCAGCGTTTGCTGTCAGAGCCGAGAGCGGTCTGATATAAACCCGGCGGGAGGACGCAGGTTGGCGAGGGGACCTCGCCGTGGCATGGGGTGGCCCCACGGGAGAGCTGCGCGGTTCAAGGTTCGTGTTCCTGGCGCGACCGAAAGGGTTTGGAGGTTGTGAATGGGAGCGTTCATCCCCAAAGAGCCTGCAGCTCCTGGCAGGGAGCGCTCCGGGAGGGAGCAGCACGCACAAACATCCTGGTGGATGGCTCAGGGGAAGGTGGAAAGCACAGAATAATTGTACCGGGTTTACCCAGGCGTTTGCATCCTCGGGAAGAGACAGATGCGGTTCGGCAGATGAGGGATAAACAGGCACAGGTGGATGTCACGATAAGAAAACTCTGGCAGGGGTTGGCGTTACTTGATAGCGATTAATTAACTCAAAATGTGTACGCTGAGTGCCAGCAGGAACAAACTGAAACCCCATTGAAAGCTCTCTGATGATTTAAGAGCTGGTCAAAGCAGGGAGTAATCTGGTGGCAAAGGATATCTCTGTCCCTCTGAGATGTAGAGGGGATGAGAGGATAGAGCTAGGGGAGCAGAGGGGATGCCTCCCGTGGCTTTGGAGCACTGGAGTCCTGCGCCTTACTATTAGGAATGTGCCTGGGGAGGTGATGCCCGTAGGAGCAGGGCAGGTCTGAGGGCACGGAGCACCTCCACGGGTGCTCACCTGAGGAAGGCACTGGGTGTCAGTCCCCACAAGGCTTTTGGAGCTGTGACCATGGGGAAGCTGTAGTGCTCTACGGCTGAAAAGGGAGCAAGGCTGAAGGCTCACTCCATCCCATCAGGATTTCATGCTGGTGGGCCTGGGGGGATGCTTGGGAACAGGGAGCAGCCCTGCTCACTCGTCCGTTGCGGTACCCGGTATCAGGTGGTGCCCATGGTGAGGAGAAAGTAGGGCTTCTTGATGCTGCTTTGCTCAGCAGTCTCCTTTTCCCTGTGGAGCAGTGGGTGCAGCGTGCCCAGGGCAGGTGGCCCACTGACGTGCTCCGTGTCTGTGCTCTTCACAGAGCCATCAGCGTGCCTAAGCTGCTGTGACTGAGCAGGATGCTCATCCTTGAACCCCCTCAGGAGCCCATCTTCCTCACCTCAGTGGCCACAGCGTGTTGGTTTACGACATAAACTGTTTGCTCATTGGGAGGCCGCTGGGAAGCAGCAGGGCCCATGCCAGTGGGTCCTTGGATGAGAGGTGTTTTGCAATCCAGTTTCCATGCCAGGACAGAGAGGTGGGATAGCGGGGCCACAGGAGCCAGGCTGGGTGGGCAGGGGCACTGCAGGGTGATGGCTGCAGCTCCCTCCTCCCTGACCACCCCTTTGGCAAGCTGCCGTATCCTGGGCAGGGCACCCAGGGGTGTTGCTTGCTGAGCAGAGAACAGGGCTGCAGAGCTGAAGTTGGTGCTGGGAGCTCTGCGTTGACTCTGCAAGTGTCCGCGCGGGATAAGGTACGTTCTGGGATGTGATCCCCAGTGAGTGAGCTGCAGTGATGCCTTGTGCAGATGCATTTGTGTCAGGAGAGGGGTTTTGCCTTGCACCTCCCAGGGTGAGCTTTGCTTTGTGCAGGATGTGCCCATGTGCCCCTCTGCACTGGTGGGAGTATGCCCAAGCGTGCGGGCAGGCAGCCCTGCCTGGTCCCTGCACTCATCCACCCATCATCCTGGCATCGAGATCCCGGCACTTCTCGGCTGTTTGCTGCTCACAATTGTGTTTTCCAGCTGGTCCCAAAGTCCTGAGTCACTCTGCCGTTTCCATGGAAACAGCCTCGCTGGTGGGAATCGGTTTTGGGGGTAGAGGGTGCCAGTAGCTGGACAGACCCCAGGGAAGGGCTTGTGGGGCACAGGCACTCCTCCAGCCCATAGCACCAGGGCTGGAGCAGGCACCTGCATTGCACAGACCCTCAGACCTTCTTCCACTCCCTTTTCCCTTCTTCCCTCCTATGTGGAAGTGAGGAGGGATTTCCCTGCTGGTGGCAAGGGAGCCCAGGATGTGCCCAGCCAAGGGCACAACTTCATGGGAGCTGCTGAGAGAGGGGGACAGCCTGGAAGGCACCCGAAAAGAACAGGGTTTGACTGCCCTGTGGGAGAGCCTTGGGAACAGCGGTGACAGTGCCAGTTACTGCAAGGTCCCCTGCCTAAAGCTGCTGTCACCCCTGAGCTGCCCAAACACCTCAGGGAGCAGCAAGGGAACCTGCAAGGGAGGCTTGGGGCAGGAGGCAGGGCAATGGAGTGTGTGGAGATGCTACGGGAGCCCCCCGGAGGACGGGATGCTACAAGGCACTGCCCTGTGTGCCACGGGTGCCTTCGGAGGGGAGAAGATGCGCTGATCCCTGCAGCAGCCCTGCTGAATCCATCCTGCCCGGCAGCACCGGAGCTCGGCTGCTAGCGCAGCCTCCAGCGCCGCGGCTCTAAAAGCAGGTCATTCCCATCAAACCTGGGAAGACCATCCCCACAACAGGAGCCCACGGCTCAGCACCTTCCTCCCGGACCTCTGCTGCGCTGCAGCTGGCCGGCCACTCGCTGCTCCCTGCTCCGGTGACTCACGGATGCCATTCAGCTTAATTCATTGCCTCCCATCTCTCTGGTGCTCCTGGGCTGTCTCTGGCTTCTCGCCTTCTCGTCCCCCCCGGAGCGGTGCTTGGAGTCAGGGGAGGAAGAGGAGGAGGAAGGCAGGTGATTATGCACCCGTTTGCATGTGGTGGGGGAGCCTGGCCTGCCTGTGCCCATCCTCTCCTCTCCTCTGGGCTCAAGGCTGTGGGAAGTGGGGCAGGGAAGAGGAAAGGCTCAGCACCTTCCTCTTCCCATAGAGCTCCTGTTCCTGTGCCAGGCTCTAGCTGTCCTCCTGCAGTGCTTGGGGCCAGGGGCTGGATGCTGTGCATCCCTCGTGGACAGCCTGGTCCTGCTGTGACTGCGGGCAGCCGGCAGAGATGCTGGGAGGCAGCGGAGTGCAGGCTGGCATGCTGTGACCAGAAGGGGGGTTAGGCTCAGGGAAGGGGCAGTAGTGACCTCAGCACAATGCAGAAAGAGCCCATGTTCCTTCTCACAGGTCCCTTGCAGGGCTCCCCCCACCCCAGCTCACCATCCCTCAGCCTGGAGGGACCTGCTGGACTCAGCTCCCACCCTCAGGCTCTATTTGCTCATCCTCTTTGGTGGAGCTGAGCTGGAGACAGCAGGGGAGATTTCAGCTGGGAACACTTTACAGCACAGAAACATCTGTGAGGACAGCATTTCGGATGACTCTCATGGCCACAGCATCCCACATTCTGGGGCTGAGGAACCAAACCAGTATGTGCCTCACACAGGACTGTTGGGTACAGCTCCTCAGAGCTGCTGCTCTGGACTGCTGTCCTGGTGTCAGTGCCTGAAATGGAACAGGTCAGTGTAAGAACAAGGCTCCTCTGGGCAGGGATGGGTGATCAAGTGGCTGTCCTGCTGCATGTGTGCATAGGAGACATCCTCCTGCAGGATGTTGCCTGCTCCAAGCCACACACAGCTCCCTCTGTTTCACACCATCCCGGCTGTGTCCATCAGATGAGCAAGGGGGAGCAGGAGTTGAAGTGATGCTCAGCTACGCTAACTGCCCCAGGAACCCCTCATGAGCACCATCACCACTGCCTCTCGAGCCCAGGGCTGGGCTGAGTGGGAATTGCAACCCCCTGGGGACGGGCAGTGATGGGAGGAGGCTGGAGAGCCGGGCTGGGGCTAAGGGCTGGCTCTAAAGGCCACAAATGAGACATCAAGAAGCCTTCTCCCCAGACCCTCCCAGCTGCAGCACAGACAGGCAGGGCACAGGCGAAGGGCGAGGCTGAAGCTGGGCTGTGGTTTTGTACCTGCTCTGCCAAGGAGATGAATCAGTGCCCCTTTTCTTCCTCATTGCAAAGGGGAGCGGGTCCGGATGGGGGGAAAGGCTGAAACTCATCCAGTGATCCAGCAGGAATTGGGACTGTGGAGTCACAGGGGCTCTGGTTACCTTTTGCTGGCAGCAGGTTTCATCCTGGGACAATCCGAGTCACATCTGCTCCAGCATCCATCAGTGGAGCAGCCAGGAGAGGAAGCTGAGGCTGTGTGAAGGGTGCAGTGTGGCTGGCCAGCACTAGAGAGCAGGAAAGTGTTCCCACTGTGGCTCCCACCTTGTACAGGAGCCACCTGAGCTACGAGATGCCATCAGGGACCCTCCTGTCCTGCCCTGGCTCAGAAGGCCTGGAAAAACACTTGATTCAAGGGAAAGAATAGCCCGTGTGGACAGGGGGGCAACCCCAAACCAGGAGCAGCAATAGCCATGCATCTGCAACCAGATGCCACATCCCTGGCAGGCAGCAGCCTGGGACAAAGCAGCCCTTGTTCAAATCATTGTCACAGGTCTAAGGCATGGCTCTTGGTGTACAGGCACAGTGATGGGTGGCAGGGGTTTCCTGCAGCCGTTGTGCTGGAGCCCATAAGCTGGTGTCCTGGTCTGGAGCTGGGGGCTCCTGCAGCCTCCTCCCTGCACCAAGCTGCTGGGAAATAAAAATCATAACTGAAAAGAAATAAAAGAAGGTTTTTGACTCACCTGCAGGGCTGAGCAGCAATCCCGGCATCACTCACTGCATGACAGAGTCCCTCCAGGGAGGGGGAGAATGTTGGGATAGAATCATAGAATGATTTGGGTTGGAAAGGACCTTAAAGCTCATCCAGTTCCACCCCCTGCCATGGGCAGGGACACCTTCCATTAGAGCAGGGACACCTTCCATTAGAGCAGGGTGCTCCAAGCCCCATCCAACGTGGCCTTGAACACTGCCAGGGATGGAGCATATACCACTTCTCTGGGCAGCCTGTTCCAGTGTTTCAGCACCCTCGCAGTAAAGAACTTCCTTCCTATATCTAACCTGAACTTCCCATGTGTCAGTTGGATGGGAACAGCGAGCTGGCTGGGGGACACACACAGAGCATGAGAGGAGTGGGGAAGACAAAGAATGGTGAGGATGATGCTTTAGGAAGGAAGGGCTGTGCTGGGCAGGACGGGGAGATATTTGGGTCTGACCCCATGGTTTCTGGGATGCCATCTCCTGTCCCCCCCCAGCCCACCAGGCCTTGGGGAGCAGTATCACATGAAGTCCTGCTCTTTGGAGAGATGCAGAGCAGTCTGTGTTACCTGGTTAGCAAACGGGGAGAGATGTTGAAGCACCACCACAGCAATGCGCAGCTCCCCAGGCATGGTGGGTGCTCCTCAGTGAGCCATCCCTGAGCATCCCATCCAAGCATCATGCTCAGCTTCCCCTACCCTTGCTCACATGTGGGCATCAGCAAGGTAGGGTTTAGCACCACTGAAGCTGGCCTGTGCAGCTACAGCCCTGCTCTTCCTTGCACCCATCTCTGGTGCCAACGTCTCCTGCTGCTGCACTGTTGCCAATCGAGGATGAAGGGATGCGGTTTCTTGTGCTTCCTCCTTTGCAGTATTGCTTTCCCCTCTCATGCTCAGAATAGAGGGGGCCTGAATCCCAGAGCTGAGCAGGATTTGACCAGCAACACAGTGCTGGAGGCACACTGGGCTGGCAGGTAGGACACTGCTGTATGTGCTCCTCATCCCCAGAGGCTGGCAGATTGAGCTGGCCTGGCTGGTAGACCTGTAAGCAAAGAAGTCTGCAGCTTTAGGAGAGCCATCACCCCTTTCCAAAGCGGGAGGTTATTGGCTGTGGAAGGGCCATGCCTTGTCCTGCCAGCTGGACTTTCTGGATGGAGACAAGCCTCTCCAGACAGTGTTTGGCACCATCCCCTGCCCTTTCCTTGCCGCTGGCTGAAGGGGTGATAAGTGACTCACAAGGCAGCTGGGGAGGAAGGTTTGCAGCTGGACAGAGCCACATAGACTGTGTGGCCACCAGGCTCTGACATTTGCATGCTTGGGCCACAGGGATGGTGATGGGTGAACATGCATTGGGAGTGTGTTTGTTGATATGCCCATCAGTAGGATACTTGTGCCTCCTTGTCGTTCCTTGCTCAACCCGTGACTTCTCTATTGGGTTGCAGACACCAAAACGACCTGTGAAGAAGCTCCATGAAGGTGACCAGCCATGCAATGTTCCTGGAAGGCTGTCCTCCTACTAGCCTTGGCATCCATTGCAATCCAATACACAGCAATCCGGACCTTCACGGCCAAGTCCTTCCACAGCTGCCCCATTCCCAACCCCGTGAACTGCAGCCTGAGCCAGGACACTGATGCGGCCGAGCGGCTGTGTGACGAGAGCCCCACTTTCTCCTATAACCTGTCCAGGAAGACGCACGTCCTCATCCTCGCCACCACCCGCAGTGGCTCCTCCTTCGTTGGGCAGCTCTTTAACCAGCACTTCGATGTCTTCTATTTATTTGAGCCCCTCTACCACGTCCAGTACACCCTGATCCCAAAGCTGACCCAGAGCAAGAGCACGACGGACAGGCGGGTGATGCTGGGGGCCAGCCGAGACCTGCTGAGGAGCTTGTACGACTGTGACCTCTACTTCCTGGAGAACTACATCAAACCCCAGCCTGTCAACCACACCACCGACCGCCTCTTCCGCAGGGGAGCCAGCAAGGCCCTGTGCTCACCACCCGTCTGCGAGTCCCTGGGTGCCATCGATCTGCACCTCGAGGAAGGAGACTGCGTGAAGAAGTGCGGGACCTTGAACCTTACCCTGGCCACTGAGTCCTGCAGAGAGCACGGGCACGTGGCCATCAAAACCGTGCGGGTGCCCGAGGTCAGCGATCTCCGGGCGCTGGTGGAGGACCCGCGGCTGAACCTGAAGGTTATCCAGCTGGTGAGGGATCCTCGTGGCATCCTGGCATCCCGGAGCGAGACCTTCCGGGACACGTACCGGCTGTGGAGGATCTGGGACGGCACCGGCAGGAAGCCGTACAACCTGGACGTGACGCAGCTCACCACGGTGTGCGAGGACTTCTGGAACTCAGTGTCCACCGGCCTCAACCGGCCACCGTGGCTCAAGGGCAAGTACATGCTGGTGCGGTACGAAGACCTGGCTAGGAACCCTATGAAAAAGACCGAGGAGATCTACGATTTCCTGGGCATCCCTATGGACAGCAACGTGGAGCGCTGGATACAGAACAACACCCGAGGGGACAGGTCCTCCTCCAAACACAAGTACGGGACCGTGCGCAACTCAGCGGCAACGGCGGAGAAGTGGCGGTTCCGGCTGTCCTATGAGATCGTGGCGTTCACGCAGCACGCCTGCCAGCACGTGCTGGCACAGCTCGGCTACAGAACCGCCGCCTCCGAGGAGGAGCTGAAGAACCTCTCCATCAGCCTGGTGGAGGAGAGAGACTTCCTGCCCTTCTCCTAAGGCAGCCGGGTTTTGATACGGACTCTTTCTAACTGTTGCCTTATTTTGGTTCATTTCGGTTCTCCCCTTCCCCTCTTTCTCTCTTTTCTCCTCTCCAAAATTTGCACTAAACCTTGAGCAGGAATCTCAGCAGCTGAGTCCGGGGGAAGCGATTGCTGCCCCTCAATAATACGTTTGGGATGCAAGAGGAGTCGGGTCTCTCCAAGCAAGAGCTATAGAACTGTGGATGGGTTATAATGTTTACAAAACACACAAAGCATATAAAGCAACCTTCAAGCTTTCCAAACCGAAGGGTACCTGGGGTACTGTACTTTTGCACTGTTTACTTTTACAATGTAAGAGGTAAATATAAATATAATTTATGAATGGTGTCATCCCCTCCAGAATAACTTCCCTTGCCCCACAGTGAGCAGGTCAGACTGGAAGCTGAACATGCAACAACCTCCTTGGTTTTGATCTCAGTGCACTAATGTCTGTTTAAGTCCTGTTACTGGGCTGGCAGTTGGTTAGCTGCTCCTACGTGGTTGTTTGGTAACACCTGTGATAGTTCTTTGTGCCAAAAACATCACAAAAAAGGAAACAAAAAAAGGGAAAAACCGATGTGATTGGGTGGTTTGGTAAAAGCCCAACACATTTAATGCTTTATTTGTGTTTTCTGTAAATAAAAAGTGCAATAAAACTGACCCTGGGGGTGAACTTCAACTGAAAGTGACTAAACTGGGGGGGATGCACAAACAGGCAAAGGGCAGCATCTCCTGGTGTGCCCAGCTGCTGTGAGTCTGGGGCAGGAGAGGACACCACAGCCCCCAGCTTCCATCACCTCCTTGGGCATGTGCCTGCATCCCAAGTGTGTTGATGTGCAAGTGGTTAAGCTGAAAGTGAGACCCTGTGGTTATTTACTGATCTGGACCATTTGATCCCTGCCTGCTGGAATAGCACATCAGCTCCTCCAACCCCACTGGGACAGAGTCCTCTGAACAGCCTTAAGGCACAAGCCACGAGCAGATGGGAAGCCACCAGTGCCAGTCCCCAAGGCACAGAGGACAGCAACGCCCCAGCAGTCTGCTGGCTCTGTTGCTCCTGGAGACAGGCAGGGATCCATGGAGGGATGCAGCTGTGGCTGGTCACAGCTGCACACATCTGTGCATTCGCAGCACTGGACCCTGTTTGAGCCACCCACAGCTCTCCTACCTGGGCAGGTCTCCTCTCCAGAGGCCTCTTCTGAGGTGTGCTGCCCACCAGCTTCCAGCCTGAGCCCTTACTTGAGAGGCTGTGAGGCTGGGTGCTGCTGGCACTATCTGCATGAGGCAGCTCAGGTGATTCTCCAGCATCCTTTTCTCCCTTTAAAGACCTCTGCAGGGGCAGCTTGTTAGTGGCGTTTTTCAGCCTGGCTTAACACAGCAATGTGCTCCAGCTGGGCTGCAGAAACGGTGAGCAGGGATGATGGATCTGAAGCCTCTCCTCAGGGCTGGCAGCTGGAGCATCTGTAATTCATCCCTGCTGTCCACAAGGTGACACAGGCAGCTCCATCCCTGTGAGGAGGAACAGGGTGACAGCATGGATGTGCTGCAGGATGGGCACTTCCCCATCTGCGTCCCCAAGCCCCTGGCTGTGTCTGAGAGTGAGGATGAGTAGGGCAGGCAGCAGAAGTGACTGCAGTCAGCCTCAAGAGCTCTTACCAAGCAGCTGGCAGTGAAACACCAACCAAATAACGGCTTGATTGCCCCATTATTAGTTGCTAAATTAATCCTTTTGTCAGCACTTCACAAATGCTGAGCTGTTGGCTCCTGGCCCCCACCCAGGCAAAGGGACACCCTGTCTGGGGCTGTGCCTTCCACACACCAACCAGGGAGCCAATGCAGAGGGTCCGGCTGCTCCCCTGTGGCTCTGGGGAGGGTTTGACATCCTTCCCCTGCCCAAAGGGCTGGCTGCTGAGGGGGAAAGGAGCTTTGCCTCCCTTCTTCAGCTGGGAAAAGTGGCTCTGCATGAGGGAACAGAGGATGTAGAGGCGGAATTGCCCATCGTTGGCTGTCATCCCACTACATCAGCTGTCCCCAGCCCGAAAGTCTTGTCACGCACTGGTCTTTAAACCAACACAAGAAATAGAGTTTAGAAGTCTTATCCAAACTGCTCTTACCATTCCAATCCGGAAATACGCCTGCAGCAAAATGACTTTTGAATCCCGGTTGAAAGCCATGTCCTAGTTTAAGCTGGGATGAAGGTTCAGCCTTGCTTAGTGCCTCATGTAGAGCCCTCGGGGGGAGATCTGATTTCTCAAGGAATCTCTAACATCTTCCTTCACTGCGCTTCCTCTCCTCATCCCCCCAACCCCCCACTGGAAACAAGAGCCAGCATATACAAGGTTTTTATCCTCAAATTTTACTGTAATTAAAATACAGAGATGCAGAATATTCCCAGGAACACACTGCAAAACAAACCAAGCAAACAAATTCAGTAGGAAACAAATTACAGACGATGAAATGATAAAGAACACGAGTGTTCTCCAGAGCTCAGTGCCGTGCACAGGACTGCGTGTCCGCAGTGATGGATTCGGGTTGCCAAAGGGCTCCTCAGCTCCTGGAGAAGCAGAGCTGGGCTCTGGCATCTGTCCCAGCAGCTCTGTAGCCATCTCCACACTCCCACTCATGCTGTTGTTTTCACAAGGATGGGTTTGCAATGGAGACACAGAAATGACCCACCCACAGGGACGAGAGCCAATGAGGAAACCCAGAGGAAATGGAGTGGGTTAAGATTTTCCACACACGCAACACAAGGGGATGGAGAGGGGTGGAAGACATGTACTTCTCTCCCAGCTAAGGGAGCTGCAGGGGACAGATGCTGCTCTGCCCTCCCAGCCAACACAAGTGAGGATGTGTAACGAGGATCTGGTAAGAGCTTTGGGTAGCTCTACCCAGGGGCAGGACAGAAAGTGAAGGGAGGGATTAAAAAGAAAGTGAAGAATAACGAGATGAGTGAAGTGAGGAGAGGATGTGCCTGTGGGCTCTCCTCTCATCCACGGCATGGTCCTTGGGCATGGGGAATGTCCAGCCGTGGCAGGACACAGGGCTGAGGGTAGGGCCACATCCCAGCCCCACAAAAGTCTGGGGGAGATCTGAGGTGGTGAGGAAGGAGCTGATCTGGTGCTTGGACCATCTGCTGGGCACACTGAACTATCCAAATGGAAACCCCCAGCAATCAACTCTACTATGGAAGCAGGGCACCAACTGGGCATGGAGCAGAGCCCCCTTCCCCAAACTCCACTTCCCTTTCTGTACTGTTCCCTATGACAAACTCCACTGTGTTCATCCTCTGATGCTGATCCTGTCCTAAGAAACAAATTCCCTCCACTCCCCCTTTTCTTGCTCTCCCACTCCTCACCAGACCCTCCTCATCTCACTCTCATCTGAAAACTGGTGATCCCCCTCGTACTAACTGCCTTTAGTTCCAGACAAGTGGAGAGCTGCACTCCATTTACTGCAAGAATGCACAGAAGAGCTGATACAAAAAAGATGGGAAACCCCCAGGACCCCTATGGCCTTCCTTAACACAGCTTTATCCCATTTGCCATGCCCGCTCTGCACACTCAGTGCCTGCAGACAACAGCTTGGGAAGGACGTACTACCTCCCCCAGGAAGAGCCTGCGTGAGATACTGGTTATCCAAAAGCATGAGTGTTCAAGGCCAGGTTGGACGGGGCTTGGAGCACCCTGCTCTAGTCGAAGGTGTCCCTGCCCATGGCAGGGGGTGGGAACTGGATGAGCTTTAAGGTCCCTGCCAATCCAAACCATTTGATGGCTCTATGATTCTATAAGCTTCCCATCAGACGCTCAGGGGTAAAGCCCCTCAGATACTATCTTGTGTCCAAGGCCTGGGAGAGGCAGTTAGGAAGAAGACTGTCTTCTGTCCTAATTGGTAAGGAACTGTCTTTGTAAGAGGGCTGGTGACAGCACAGCTAGTTACACACAAGCAGCTTTTAGCTCCGGGGTTAGAGCTCGCTTCAGGAGCAGCCTATGATCTGGAATAAGAAATGAGATGTGCTCAGGAGGAGCAGTGAGCAGAAACACAAACAGAGCAAACCGTGCTCCTGGTCTACAGGGCGTTTGAGACAAAGGAAGCACAGACAAGACTTCTTCTGGCCTTGCCAGCTGCCACGAGCATCCCACAAAGTGCAGGCACACATCAAGGCCTGATCTCTCTGCGAGGCTGCTGCCTTCAGAGACAAACCCGACACGTCTGGGTCAACTTGGCCTTCACCAGAACAAAAGAGACAAAGCGAGGAAACACACGCACATAGCAAATGCTGTTTCCTCTTCAGAAACAAAGATGTAGGTTAAACCACACTCACGCTATCAAGAGTCACACACTGTGGAGATTAGCAACTTCTTTCCACTGCTAACAGCAGGGACTAACCAGCAAAGAGTATGGAGAGAAACTAACACCAGCACAGGACATAGTGACTTACGTCAGGCCCAAAATGTGGATTTAATAAAGGTCAGAATGAAAACTGCTTCACAAGCCCAAGAATACTCAGCAAAAATGATGGTGGTGGTGGGGCAGTGTACTTAAATACTCCCTGATGTACGAGTCCTAAGCACAAGAGAGCAGCCAGGAAGCGCAATGACCTCCAACGGGAAATGAAAATCAAGGAAGTTGGCTTCAGTATCCAGAAAATAGGGCAGAAAGAAAACAAACCGCACAGACAGGGGGCAAGGGGTTCTTCACATTCCTTTGGTTTCAATAAACTATACTCTTGGGCAACAGAGGGGAAAACGTCCTCTAAAATATGCCTTCCATTTTGACCTGGACCCTATAGAAAAACTGTATAGAAGTGCTTAAGATGACACTGTAAACTCCTCTGTTTTGTTTCCCTGGCTGAAGAGATGCCTGTGGACTGATACACGCATTAACACAGATGCATATATATAAAATACAGCACTTCACTCACCTGTGCATCCAACACCTAACACCTACGCCGATCACCTGCCAAAGCCAGGAGAGGAGTTAATGGTGGAGCCTGTGGTTTTCCTCAGTCCGAGAATTACAGGGGACCTTGGAATGAGTGAATGTGTGTGTGCATGTGTGTGTGACAAGCATCACAGGCCAGGCTGAGGATGGCTGTGACCCCCAGAGGGATGCAGGCGTCTGGGTTTTGGCGGCACTATGAGTGTTGGTGGAGCATTTACTGCAACATGGTCACTTACAGGAGCCAGGCTGGAGCCCCAGGAGCAGTGTGTGGAGGAGCTGCTGGTGTCCTGTGCAGGCTGGATGCTGCTGGAGCATCCTCTAACATGGTGCAGCCCTCTCAAAACCAGGCCACTGTTCCCAGGGTGCTAAGTGATGGGAGCAATGCTCTCAGTCTCCCATCCCTCGCTGCAGCAGGATTCGGGTGGTGTTTGGGAACATGCTTGCTCATGGCTCCTAGTGATGTCTGTGGAAGAAGAGTGGCCTATAGCCAAAATGCCCCTGTTGCAGGTGGAGATACTGCAAGGACTTCAAGGGTCAAACCCAAAGGCCCCGTTGGTAGCTCAGTGGAGCATCACTACTTGCACTGCAACATCACAGAGGCCTGGCAGATGCCACTGTCAGCTCCTTCCCCAACGGGAACATACAGCAGCTTTCACCCTACTGCCTCTCACCAATAAAATCTATGCTGAAGTTGATGGCCTGGGACATATCATACTCCTGTGAGTCATGATCCCTAGAGCTGCTCTGCTGAGCTTGAGTGTTCCTTCTCTGAAGGGTGCAATTCAGCCAGGGAGTAAGTGATTGGGTGCAGCTTGTGGGATGAACACTGCAAAGAAAAGATAAGAGGTGCAGGGCAGGAGGGAAGTTTCCCCCTCTTCACAGTATTTCTCCTTTGTGTCAATGGAACTTTCTTCTATGATTCTCTGCCAAGCAGATCCCAAAAACACACACCCCAGAGTGAAGGGAAGGGGCGTTTCAGAGGATGTCCTCCCAGCTGAAGCTGAATGTGACTACACAGCCCACACTTCAAACCAGGCACAGTTCCTCCCCCTCCTCTGTTACTTCCCCCATCTCCAGGCAGATGGAGCCTGACACCCTCTCCCACCCCTCTGTGCTTACAAGAACAAGGAGGAAGGAAGGAAACTACAAGACAGAGACAATGGTGCCTTTAAAGCCCTCGGAGTAAAGATGGTTCCCAGTAGGTGACGGGAGTGAAAGGCATCGACAGCGGCTCTGTGGGCTCTGAGCCAGGCAGGTGGTGCTGAGCAGGCTGCAGCCGGAGTCTGCTCGGGTGCTTGACCCTCCCTGAAGCAGCTGGTTCCAACTCAGAGGTGCTGTGTAGGGGGACAGTGTGGGCAGGTCGATCTTCCCGCAGGGAGCTGCGATGGGGATTAGTCAGCCTTGTCTTTCTTCTTTGTGGTGAAAGGGACTTTGCTGGCGACCGCTCCGACACCGCCGGTCACCGCTGAGACGCTGCCCTTCACCAGTCCGACGCCAGCGGCGGGGACACTGGTCACGGCTGTCTTGGTGAGCTCCAGGCTCTTGCTGCCCACCCAGGCAACTCCTCCCAGCGTGGCACCCACGGCTCCTCGGGTGATACTGAACAGGCCGCCCGTCACTCTCCAGATCACCCCTGCCTGCTGCTGCGGGTGGTCCTTGCTGGCATCTGCAGGGAGACAGGGAAAGGGGAAGTCAGTAGTGTCCTTACCAGAGACCTTCTCCCTGGACACCACTTCCAGCCCAGCGGGGCTGTCCACCACGTATGCGCAGTGCCTTGCAGCTCCTGATGCCTCAGTACCTGAGGAGGAACCAAGGTGATCCCAAGCTACAGCATGGAAGGAGAGGACTTTGGGAAGGTAGGGAGTGTGAGCAGAATTGCTCACATGACACAGAAGGGAAGAAGGTGGCTCAGTTACAGCTCCAAAAGTGCAAGCCTCAGTGCTGCAATGCAAATCAAATCCCACTAACAAGAGATGTAGTTCCCCTCCCTTGTGTGTTGGCCAACGCCAGTAAATCAAAGATGAGTGCCAGCACAGGAGGCACACTCTGCAGACAGCAACATCTGATGTTTGCATGGCCTGCAGGTCCTCAGAAGCATCTGTTTGGAGACAGGTCTGTGCTAACGTCAGATGAGGGACTAAGGCACAGCGCAGACCTATCTGTGAGAACTGTAATTGAGCTAGCACAGATAGCACACTGCAGTAAAGATACAGTGACACAAGCGTCACCTCAGGTTGTACAAGCCCTCTGGAGATCTCAGCTACGTATTTAATAGTGTTAAGACAGTGCTTAAAGTTGCTACACCATGTCGCTGCTGGTTTACCTGTGCCAACTGGATCAAGGCCAGCATGACATACCCACCAAGCTGCCATCGCACCACCCCACAGCACTGCAGACACTGTTCACAGCTCACCACTTCTTGGGGAAGGGCTGGCTCTGAGCTGCTGCTCAGGGGATTCAAAGCTGACAGCTCTCTCGCTGGCCTCCATACAGCCCTCTCCCTTTGCAGGCAGGCAGCAAAGGAAGAGCTGCTCATTTTGCAGGGCGAGATATTCTGGATTCTCTGAGTCCTGATTCACTGCCAGTGCTGCACACAAGATGAGTTACTAATAATCGCAAAAACACAATAAAGCAATCCTGGCAGTGAGAAAAGCTGGGAATACAGGATCCCTGGAGCACCAGCAGCAGTGCCTCTAGCCCATCCCCTACTCACAAGAGGGGCTGCACAGTGCTGAGGCAGCAAGAGGGCTTTAACCCCCTGCTAATCACACAACCCATTTCCTGACAAGTGGGGAAATGACAGGAATGGAAATGGCTTTATGAAAGCCTGTGTAAAACAATGGAACAGTCACGCCTCTGCAGAGAGCCCAGGACAGGGACCCTGCCACCACCAGCCACTGCCTCAGAGCACAGCCCCAAGGAAGGAGCCAGGCTGCACTGCACAGGTAATGGCAGGTAGCAAAGATCCCAGCCCTTCCACCACACTCTCAGCTCCCCTCACCCCCTTTCTAAAGCTCCCTGAGAAGAAAGCCCTTTACTTTTCCAGCCCATCAGCAGAAAACTGTACCTGGAACTCCCCCTTTGATATTTCCACCCACTGCCATTTCCAAAGAGATTAGAGCCAGCACTGATACAGGCAGTGGATTTGCTTTGCCAGCAAGCAGAGACCTTGGGAGTGCTGGGAGGCTGGCCCAACCGCTCATCTAGTTGCAGGGCCTTCTCACACTACACACCCTGGTTGATGGAGATGTCAGACCTAGTCAGTCTAAGCAAACATCTTCCTGTTACTGTTACTAACTCATCTCATGCCGTGCCTTCACCACATCTGTTATTCTGTGTAATTCTGCCAAGCTATCCTCCAAATCCTTCAGCGCAGACACTATCTTCCCGTTGTCCGTGTGTCACACAACACAGTAGGGTCTCTAAGTGCTGCTGGAGAACAAGCTTTTTTCGTGCTTTTTTGTTCCCTTTTGTTAAACAAACCAAACATAAGTCTGACAGAAAACAGCAGCAGCAGCAGCACCACGACATGGATTTTATCCTTGGGAGCACCAGCTGCCCTCGGGTGCTGGATGCACATGGCTGGAGGGACAACCTGACCTTGCCAGAGCTGCTGCCGGTGCTACAAGCGCTGGGCAGACAGGAGGCCAGCTACTCACACCAGGGGCTCTCAGACTGCACCGTGCTCCTGTCGGAAAGGAGGATTTTCCAGGCACCTTAGGAGACAAATGAAGATGTCTTCAGATTCAAACTGCTAACTTCCAGGCACTCAATAGAGAAGCTTAAGTAAGGTGATTTGATTCAGACCTTGGGCCCCCGACACAAGAGGGACATGGATCTGATGGAGTGAGACCAGAGGAGGCCACAAAGATGCTCTGAGGGCTGGAGAACCTCTGATATGGAGACAGGCTGGGGGAGTTGGGGTTGTTCAGCCTGAAGAGAAGGCTTTGGGGAGACTCTTAAAATAGTCTTCCAATACCTAAAGGCAAATCTGGAGAGGGTTTTTTTTACAAGGGCATGTAGAGACAGGATGATGGGGAATGGCTTTAAACTGAAACAGGGTAGATTTAGATTAGATCCTAGGATAGAAAATTGTCACTTCAAAGGTGCTGAGGCACTGGCACAGGGTGCCCATAGAAGCTGTGGCTGTTCCATCCCTGGCAGTGTTCAGGGCCAGGTTGGATGGGGCTTGGAGCACTCTGCTCTAGTGGAAGGTGTCCCTGCCCATGGCAGGGGGTGGAACTGGATGAGCTTTAAGGTCCTTTCCAATCCAAATCATTCTGTGATTCCTCTGACTGTTGCTAGCCAGAAAAGAGGGAGGCTTCTTCAGAGGAGGCTGCATACAAGTGGCCCAACCTAGACCTGATTCATGAGCCTGAATCAGGCAGTGTCATGATCCTTTCATAGGTGTTTTTGTCATACAGAGTTTCTGGTGCAGCCTAGGCAGCTACTTTTCTACTCAGTACACAACATATTGCTTGCCTATTCCTCAACAATTTCACCAGGCTTCTTTTTTCTCCTATCCCTCAGTGCTCCTGAGACCTCTTGGCTCCATTTCCAGCTCAGTTGCCAGCCTTCCAACTGCTGCACACAGCTTATCCAATACAGCATTTTGTGTTCTGTTTTGAGACCAAGGGTGGGAAGAACAGAGGCATCCAGAAATCCATTCAAGTGTAGAGCAGGGCTCAGTGAAAATCAGACTGGTTCTTCAAACAAACACCAGCCTCCCAGGATGGCAGCTCTTGTTTTTCCATTCCCCTCTCAGGGGAAGCAGGATCCTTTGCATCCCAGAGGGCTACAATGCAGAAGCTCTGGGCATTAAACAACTATCGGTCTGTTCAGCTGCAGAACCAAGAGCTATGTCAAAGTAGCAGTAATCTTTCTGTTTCTTCCCAGGTAAACCTGCACCCGAGGCCACCTGTATGGAAATGGCATGGGTGGAGATAACAAAGAGGGGTTTCCAGGTAGAGCTGTCTACCTCTGTTCCACCTCTGTAAGAGGATTTAGGCCTCTGGAGCTGCCCAGTTATCTGAACACCAGTACTGTGAAAATCTCTTCCAGGATGAATGCCTGCAGGTGGATAGCCCAGGGAGCAGAGAGAAGGAAGCAACTGCAGATGCAATTGAGGGGCATGTTCCCCTGCCAGCAAAGAGCTAGAAGGTATTGGAGGAAGTCTCAGGAAATACTAATGAAGAAAGACAAGGACAAAGGTTCCTTCTGATTAAGCCAGGCAGAGACAAAGAAGCCACAGTGCACTGGAGCACCAATGTTTGCACACTGCCTGCACTGGGTCTGAGCTGCTCCTGAGGTCCTGAAAACCCCACAGGTATCAGGGAGGAGGGATGGAGGAGCTGGCCCCAGGGGGCTGTCAGGCTGCTCCAGAAGCATTCCAACAGCTCCAGCTCAGAACAGAAGCAGTACCATAAAAACCCCAAACAAACCCAGGTCTGAATAACATTGAGAGAAACCCCTTGTGACCCTAAACAAAAGGGATGTCCCCTTGTTCATCCTAACCTGGCAGCAAGCTGAAATATTTGTATTTGTTCTAAACTCCAGATGATGTGTTGAAAGCTTTCTAGCCATCCCTGGTCAGCTTGTCTTCAAGACTGCAATAAACCTCACAGTAAGCTGTCATGTAAGATAAGCATCAGATTTACAGTGCAAATTAGTCTCTCAGACAATGGAGTGAGCTAAGCATTTTGTTGGCACATAGGAGCCCAGATTAAGAGTGAGAGACAGCAGAGCTGAAATACACAAAATAATCAGAGACATCAACACACAGCCTGAGGAGAGGAACAATTCCGTATCCTGGAGCCAGCCACAGCCCATGCTGCTCAAGAACTCTTCACCATCTGCCAAGACCTTTTTCCTTTCCATCCATGACCTGGCCTTTTCAAGGGCCCCTTCAGCTTCACTTCACCCACTGACAGTGTCCTAGTTTTGGCTGGGATAGAATCAATTTTTCTTCTTAGTAGCCAGCATAATGCTGTGTTCTGGATTTAGGATGAGAATAATGTTCATAACACAATGATACTTAGCTGTTGCTTAGTGGTACTTAATCTAAGTCAAAGACTTCTCAGTCTCTCTTGCTGTGCCAGTGAGGAGGGGCACAAGAAGCCAGGAGGAAGCAGAGACAGGACACCTGACCTGAACTAGCCAAAGGGATATGCCATACCACAGCACATCATGTCCAGTATAGAAACCGGAGCGAGTTGAGTGGGAGCCACTGATTGTTGCTTGGGTATCAATCAGGGGTGGCGAGCAATAGAATACTACAATGCTTGTTTTCTCCCTTGGGTTTTATTCCTTCCTCTCTTTCTTCTCATAATTACTATTATTATTGTTATTAACACTTTATTTCCATTATTAAACTTACCTCAACCGATAAAGAGATAACTGATAACTGATGCCTGATTCCCTCCCCATCCCACCGGGAGCTAGGGGGAGTGAGTAGCCGTGGGGTACTTAGCTGCTGGCTGGGGTTAAACCACAGCAGTCAGCTTAGAACAGAAGAAAAATTGATGAATAAAACACACTTTTGTATGAGCGCCAGCTCTCTGGGCTGGGGTCAGCACCCCACACAACAGGCTCTCCTCCTCCAGCCCTCTGCAGTCCCTGCTGGCTTCTGTTCAGAACAGGGGTCCTGCCTGCTGGGGCTCCAGACAGACCCAGGTCTTCTCATCTGATCCTGACAGCATCTCAAAGCTGCTATGGTGACTCCTCAGGGCTTTGCACTGTATTTATATGGTGAGACAAAACAACAGCCTGCACTGGTGCCCAGTTCAAATAGCACCGGTGTTGTTCCTTCCCCTTGGCCCCTGCTTGCATGTGATGTGAGAGGAAGGGAAAACTCTACTAAAGTAGTAAAGTAGTAAAAAGGACTTGTACAAGTTGCTCCCTCCTCCTAACCTACTAAAACAGCCCTAAGCCAGTGTCAGTGTCACTGGTTCTGCATCTTTAGGATACTTCCATTCCTGCTGGGCCCCTGGTGAGGGAGCTGGGCTGGCTCAGAGACCAGAATGTAAATAGTCAATGTCATCAGTCTGCCTCACTGCAGACATGAGAGGAAGGGATGAGGTCACCAGTTCGAGCCTGAATTACACCTCTGGCAGCTATTAAGTGACCACTGGTGGATTTAGGCAGGTTCACCCACCTTGAAAAATGTTCTGGAGAAACAAGGCAGGGGTGGAGGGTCAGCTACTCACACACATCTGCTCCCAGCCTTGCCCAGCTGATGGGTGAGCACCACTGAGCAAATCGCTCTGATCTTTATTATCTCTGTACCACTGCGACTGAGAATGTGCGATCTTCTAAAAGCCCTAGCTGTTGAGTCACAAAGAAAGCATGGATGGGAGAGAAGTTTCCAATCCTGGTGTTTCTTGGAGAAAGCTTGATTGAAGTGCACTCTTAAGGTGTTGAGAACCCCAAATGGGATTATTGTTATTTTTAACCTTGTGATTTTTCCAAGCCTACCTTAATTTAAAACACATTGGGCTGGCGCTGCTGCTTCCCTTCCCCTTCTGTAAAGCAAAGCTGAAGTTAATGATCCCTATTTCCTTGTATTGCTGCACTGTCACAAAGGTTAATTAGGTACAGTTGGTGCGGTACTTTAAACGAGGAAATTGTGTTTGTATTGTCATGACTGGCGCTGACAGATTCCTCTTGACATTCTAAGTAGAGACACCAATGACAACTTCCAATTTATCTCTGGAGAGGTTTCCAGTTTCCAGACAAGTCACAAAGGCAGGAGAAACACCTGCCCCTCCCCATGCACAGCAGCCTGCTATTGTGTGTATTGTGGAGCCACACAAGTTTATCCTGTAGCTGAGACTGTCCATTTGGGTGATATACTCCCAGCACCAGAACCGAGTGACCGCTGGGCACATACAGCATCTAGCAGTGTACCACCTAGCAGGACTCTTCTCCATGGAATGGCTCCTGCCTGCAGCTGGATCACAGGATCATTAGGGCTGTAAGAGACCTCTCGAGATCATCTGGTCCAACTGCCAAGGCAGGGCCACCTACACAGGTTACACAGGAACACATCCATGCAGGTTTTGAATGTCTCCAGAGGAAGACACTCCACAGCCCTCCTTGGGCAGCCTGTTCCAGGGCTCTACCACCCTCAATGTAAAGATGTCCTTCCTCATGTTGAGGTGAGATTCCTTGTGGTTTAGTTTATGGCCATTGCTCCTCATCCTGTTGCTGGGCACCACTGAAAAGAGTCTGGCACCATCCTCCTGGCACCAGCTTTTGAGATATTGGTCTGCATTAATAAGATCCCATCTCTGTCTGCTCTTCTCCAGACTAAACAGGCCTGGCTCCTGCGGCCTCTCCTCATAAGAGATGCTCCAGACCCCTGATCATCCTTGTGGCCTCCACTGGACCCTCTCCAGCAGCTCCTGTCTTTCTTGTACTGAAGAGCCAAGAGCTGAACACAGTGCTCCAGATGTGGCCTCACTAAGGGGTGACAGAGGGGGGAGGATCACCTCCACTGACCTGCTCTGCTGATCCTTGTGGGGCACAGCATTTATGTCTGAGATGACGAAACTGCCATTCATGTCCTTTCTGTCATTTTAGCATCAGTGATCTAGGTCCTGTGGTGTCACAGGCAAAGCATTACACAGAGAACTACAGTGTGTGTTTGAGCACTCATGCTTCTCTCCTGCCATCAATGCCATGCTGCAGCTGGTTGGAAATGCCTTCGCAGGTTCAGCAGCTCTGCTCTCCCCAGCCCTGCTCTACCCAGGTTCTGAATGCTACAAACCCACGACCAGCAAAAATCCTAGAAATGCCACGTTGAGTTTAGCCCCAGAGCTTTAAGCTTTAACTCTGCAATCAGCAAGATGCACTTGTCTCCCTCTGCATCAGGACTGGTCGGGAAGCTGCTGCACACAGCAAAACACAGCCCAGCTCACCCCAGGGCCCTTCACTGGCACAACAAGCTTTAACTGCTCCATGCACATGCCCCAGGAGCAGTATTAACTGCTGAAGCATCTACCTTGAAGCACTGAGAGACAGGGTTCAGGAGGGTAAATGAACAGTGATATGGAGTGGTTTGTTTTCCTCAGCTAAGCCTTCAGGGAGAGGCAGGCAAAGCTTTGACTGCAAGTGTGAGGCTTAGAGTTGGCTGGGAGTTTTCCAACTCTGTTTTGCTGGGAAGCAGCGTGTCATCAGAACAGAATTGTTTGTAAAGCCACGGTGGTATTGTTGAAACTTACACTGGAAAGAGGATTCAGGGAGATGGGCCCCAGAGCAGCTAATAACTAACTGGTTAAAGCATCCTACCAGCCTTGAGTCAGCCCAAGGGCACTCCCCAACCTCACACATACCCACTAAATGGCCCAAGCAGCACGTGAATGCCATTTTCACTCTTGCTGTTGAACTGTTTCAATTTGCAAGAAGAGATACCAATTGGAAGAGGAATATAAACTTGTCCTCTTGCTTCCCAAGTACTTGCAATACCAGAGCCAAGATCTGCCCTGAGATGGGGCAGTTCCTCTGCTTTGCCCTCCTGCAGAAGGCATCTGTTTTCTTGATCCAGAAACATCTCCTTCTTTCTACAGCTGAGTCTAGTACAACAGGCATACCCTGGAACCCTTTGGATTTTTAATTCCTTATTTCCCCTCTAAATTTACAAGACTTCAGCTACTCTGGTGGCACACATTTAGTCTCTAATGATGCTGAAGGCCAGGATGGCCCACAGCCCAGAGGTAATGCTCCTTCTGCTCTGGGAAAATGCAAGCAAGTTGCAGGACAGACAGCACTGTCTACTAGAAAGGACATAGATAAGGTAGGAACCTGGAGACCCAGCTCTGTTCTCAGCGTTATTAATGACCTGTTGTGTAGCAGCTACATCTCCTCTGGTTCATTTCCACCTGACTGGCATGTGTCAGCCACAGTGACTGCCCAGGAGCTAGTCCCAGCTATGCCAAGGCCAGCAAGCTGGGAAAGGCAGGAGTCCACCCTTTGCAGCAGAGAAACTAATGAGCAGTAACTAACTGGCCTCATGGTGCCTCTTAGAGACAATCTCACAGCTCCTATTGGCATACTTGACTTCTCAGAGAGAAAGAAGTGCTCACTGGGACAAAGTCCTTGTAAATCTGCCATCCTCTGACATAGATCACGAGGGCTTAAGGACGAGGACTCACCCTTTTTATAGGCTCGTTCAATAGCTGGTTTAAGGAGACCTTTGTCTCATTTGAAGCTAATGTCATCTCCCACCACATTATATGGGATGTAAAAAGATGAGCCCACAGGAGAGACCTAGAGCAAAGCTATGAGTGGCCTTGCCCATTCAGGCAGCAAGAAATCTGGACATACCACTTCCATCTCCATCATGACATCTCTTTTCTCAGTGTGGAATACATGCAGAAGGTCAAGCTTTTGCTGCTGGCCGGAGAGGTCACTAAAAACCCTACAGGGTGTCTCAAGGCCACTGACGGAGTGGAGAGATGATCCCAAAAGGCATGAGATTTCAGTCTACCCCAGAGAACTGCGCACAGTGGCTGCTTCCTCCCTACTATTGCCAAGAACCTGCAATGGTGCATACTGGCAAGCATGAACAGTGAGGGACAGTTATCACTTAGGCTATCCCTTCCCTCTCACTTGTGTTAAAAGCATCGTAAGTGGCCATCAGACTTAGTTTGTCTGAACTTTATGTCTCTGTCTGCTGGCAATTTCAACTCTGCTCTACCTATGAGCTCTTGATCAGTCAAGAGGTTTGCTTAAAAGCCTGGGAAGAAGGACCCCATAAAGCTGCAACCAAAGGCTCTTTTTCTAATTGGAGTCTCATCACCCTAACACTGAGATTTTGGATCATAAGGACAGGAACCGCCTCTTGCTGTGAGTATGAGTTCTTGCTCTCATTTGGGGATCATGTGGTGGAACAAGAATAATCCAGGACACTCGATGACTTTCAGTGGCCTCAAGCTTTAATGGTCTGAGGAGCTTTCAGACATTAAATTTTATTCCTTACAAACAACCCTTCCTAGCATTTATGCCCAGGCTGAAGGGATCATCTTTTTAAGCCTGCTCTTTGACCCATGCTAGCTCAGCTCTTGTCAGGGCACATCACCTCCCCTGTAGGTCCTGTAACAGTGGTTGCACATTCTTCACTGAGTTGTTTTCAGCTGCCTGTGATACACCTGGCACAAAAGGACCCCAAATGAATCAGAGGCTCTTGTTAAACAGCCTTGTTAATTCAGCTCTGATAAAGACACAGGAAAAGGAAAAAAAATCAATATTTGTTAAGTGTAAAAGGACAAAATCCATAGAGAAATAAAGGTCATTTTCATGGTTCCACGAGGCCCCTACAAACAATGGAGAGTAAATAACATAATCTAAGCTTATGTAAGAAATGACTTTTCTTCCATGCTCTAATGCTACCCAGTGGATTTCAAACAAAGGCAAACTGAGCTAAGCCTCCTCTGTCCAATGAGCCAAAAAGTCCTTCCCACAACAATACTGCTCACAATTTATCAAGGATTCCCTAAAGTTTGGTCCCAGCAGCAGTTTGGGAAGGGGCACAGGAGTGAGAGTCACACTGACACAGCAGGAAGGTGCTTCAAGCTGCTAGGATCAGACATCGGAAGTCCGACTGTTCATCAACCACTATGAATACTTCATGTACCCTGCACCTTATTATTAAAGGCTTAATCTGTCTGCCTTACGGAAACACGTGACTGTCACTCACGCAGTTTACAGCTGAGATATCTGAGAACTTGTCCGAAAATACTCCCAGTAAAGTTGGGAACATATCCTGTCTTGCTAACAGGGGAAAACTCAGGTTCAGGCATTTCTTCTTCCCACTCCTGGAGCCTCTGTGCAATGGATGCTGATGCTTTCCAGCAGGACGGCTGGCACCAGGGAGAAATTCAGAAATCCCCCATTTATTCTCATTATGCGCTCCTCACCTCTCTCCAAGGCACGTGGAGAACTGAAGAAAAATATGGATCGTGGCTCAAAAACCAAAGCCACAAATTTTAATTGACCTAAGGTCTGGATGAAGATTTTTCAAGTCAGAGAAATGACCCATTCAGCCCAGAGGCTCTCCAGGAGTCTTTCTGTTCCTCCAAATGATAACAGGGCAGTTAAGCTAGAAGCTGTGTGCTGCAGAAGCAGCTGAGCTGGGGATTTACTGGGGAGGAAGGAATATGCTTGCCTGCTCACGCTTCTGCATGCCAGTAACAGGCAGGATAAGCCTTTATTATTCTGCTGGTGGTAGGTGTTCAATGGCATAGTCCCAAAAACTTGTTCCCCTCCTCACCTGTCAAAGGGAGAATGCTGCAGTCAGGAATGAGCAGGTACACAGCCCTGGGGATGTACAGGCAGAGCATCCCTTCCCACAGCCAGGTTAATGGGAAAGGACAGGGCCCATTCATGCCCCAGACCATTATATCTATTCCAGCACAAAAGTCAGACCCCAGCTCTATGCCCAAACCTCTAATGTGTTCCATTGCCTCCTTCACTTCAAAATGAGCCACCTGGTCCTACCCGTTGTGCTCCCAGTGAGCCTGCCACCTGGGAATCTCAGCCTGGCATGCAGAAACTGGAGTTAGAGCTAACACTGCCCAAGGGGACATCAAACCTCCTACCGTGCACTGTACAGACAAAGAGATGCTGCTTAGGAATGTGAAACCATGAGTGTGACAGTTCCCTTGCTTCCTTCCATATTCATGTTCTTGCTCTTTGCAGGGCAGATTCCAATATGGCACAGCAGGGATCCCACACTCACTTGGCTTCCCAGGGGTTACTGAAGGGCTCTGCCTTGTGCTACAGCTAATTTAGATTTCTTTTTTCAATGCTGCAGCAGGACTGCCATAGATCCAATGTCTGGGTTGGGATACCTAGGCCTCCCTTTGAGGGTAATGCTTCGTACAGTTGGAGGAATATCTGCAATAAGAAAGACTCCTGCCCACCTCCTTGGCACAGCCACCAGCTCAGCCTTACACAAGCAGCCTCTCTTAGGAGGTCTATCTAAGCTTGCCAAGCAGTGATAAACAGGCTTTAGAGAGGAGCCCCTGTCACCTCTTGTTTTTCTCCTTAGTCAGTCTTGACTCTGGCTTGGGGTATCCCCTGCTGCTGCAGGGAGAAGGGTGGCTGACTGTAAAGTACTGGAATTGGAGTGCATACAAGCACAGCCTGATTCTCTCCCTGCTCTGCTTCTAGCTTTTAGCCTGCAGTGCATCTCTGTGGCACCGGGAGGGAGGACATCAAATAACCTTCCACCAGTTTCAGCAGGACCCTTCTTAACTCGAAGATACCCCTTCAGCTTGATGAACCCAGTTCCCAGCAGGGGTGCCACGTAAGACCAGTATCAGAAATACTCCTAATACTTCTGCTCTCATTCACTTTACCAACTGCTGAAAATCCTCCCATATGCCTGACTGGGATAGCAATGTGCCGTGAAAGGCTGAAAGCTGGGAGAACCTGAGACTCCTCTGGGATCACTGCCCTTCTCTGGTACCTACCTGTTCTGAATCAAAGCCAAGCAAAGCCAGACTCTGCTGTCAGAGCACAGTGCTCAGTGGCTAAAAATCAGGTGCACACTTAGAGCAGCCTTTTAGATCTCCATGGTAAGACATTTACTGTCTTGATTCTGTGATGTAGCTGAGCCTGGCAATGCTATCATGCTTTTGTGACTGGGAAATGAAGGGCAATATTTCGCTCCTCCACAGATTCCCCTTAGATTTTATTTTGCAGTTCCATGCACATGGGAAAAGAAGCATTGGAACAGAACACTTGATTCCTTTAAAAATGAGGGAGTATCCAAGGATGTTTTCAAGTACCACAGTACAGAGGTGCGCTGTGTCAGGTATCTTACCAGTCTTCATGTCAGGGTGCCCAGCTCAGATTGCTGTGCACATGCATGCACAAGCTCCTCTCATTCTCCATAGGATAAAACCTTCACAAACTCCAGATCCCAACATGCCATGCTAGTTTGGCTAGTGCAACTATTACAGAAACTCATTTGCACCTTTATTTTCTTCCCTTTGTTTTCAATCAGATGCATACAGGGAATGACTGGAGTGACATGAATCTAATCAGAGGCTGATGTCACATCAGAAATCCCATCAAGCTATCTCCCAGTCCCAACAAGCTCTCCACTGTATGAAAATGCCTTGTCATGGCCTGGAGAACCCCTGTGCACGTTGTGTTCCCCGCAGGGATTCTTAATGTAGTCAGAAACTGGGTCTTATTTTAGAAAGCACAAATGAAAATCCTATCTATTTAAATAGCCTCCTACCTCTTAATGGTGCTTTGCTGAACTTCCTTCCCTAGCAACAAACCAACTCAGTATTAAGAAATTCCAGACAGAGAAATCTTAATCATCCAGCAACGCTGCAGCACAGCCCAAATGGCCAAGGAGACCCTGCACACACATTTCATGCCTGCTGTGCACAAGCACCCATCTGCTCAAGTGAAAGCCGTTTGCAGCCCTGATCACCCATCAGTCAGAATGACCTAAGGGCATCACTTCAACCCTCAGACACCTTTAACTTTGGAAATCCACTGATAACATGAACCCCGGCCCAGGCTGCAGAGCTTTCCACTCCTAAATGCTGAGCCCTGTTTCTGAGCTGAACTAAAAGACACATGGCTTCCAATCTGCACCTTCCAGATTCCTGCTTAAAGAAGTTTTATCAAGCCTCCGGTGGCCACATTCAAGCATCTTTCCAGCTAGGGCTATACTGAGCAGATAGATGCTGTCTGCTGAGCACAAAAGACCTCTCTTCCCCTACAGCAACATCCTGGCTGTCTGTACTCTAGCTGGCTGATGGCAGCACCTGGATGTCATCCAAAGGCAGTAAGTTTCTTGCAGCTGAATATGTTTAGTCCCTCTCCTAAGGCACAGTCTCCATTACACAGCTATTGTTTATGACCCCAATTATCTCCCAGAAACTGGTCCTTGCCTGCAGTTAATAACCAAGGCTAAGTGATCAACTGTTAGCACTCCAGCAAACTGGTTGTTACCTTCTCCGACGACCAAGTTCAGAGTCTTTTACTGCTATTAGAAACTGAGATTAATGATGCATAACAGAAATGAGCTCTCCTGTGATACAGCCAGGTGAGGGGAGAAGAATCACTCTTTTTCCCTGGAGGTATCAGCTCGGCAGGGAGGAGAGGAGCTGTCCTTTAACTCCCTTCTCAGCCTCCCTAATGTCAAGATGATAAACACTACCTTAGTTTGCAGAGTGATCCAAACTTTTCTTGGATCCTGGATCTTGTGTGCAGATCTATGGGCTCACTCCAGAAGCTGCTTTCAGGGACCTCTTTGGAACTAATTCCTACCCTACTATTTCAGATGTCCAGCAGTTAACAAGAACAGGCAAGTACTGCAAACCCTTGCAGGGCAGGAAAACAAGATCTTGCTTCAGGAAGAGAAGCTGTACAGCACCACTGTGTAGTGAGTAGAAATGAATCTGATGTTTCAAGGGAACATCTACATCCAGTAACAGATGTATTGTCAGCCTTTCCCAGCCTATTCCTCACAGGCTGGTTTGTAAAGCAGCCCTTCAATAACTCATCAGGAAATAGCAGTTTCAATTCAGGAAAAGCTAATGCTGATTCTCTTTCAGGGCTCCTTCTTGTCCTCTGAATGCTAATGGGAGACCATCAGCCTTGCACTCACAGGCTCACCAGGCCCCCCAGGCATCTTAGAGGACAGTTTTCTCAAGAGGTTCACCAACACCTACTCCTTCCAACTTCGAGGAATTAATCACCATGGTCTTTGACAGCCAGTTTGTCCCAATCCATACCGAGACACTGAGAGCACCAATAAAACAAACCCAGGCAGTGCGCAACTGTGCAGCCATGGGTCTCTGGGACAGTGACATGGGAAGAGAGGACTCTTAGTTGGTTATACACAGGATTATGGGTCGGTGAATTTGGGTGTAATGAGTTCACTGAATCCTGGAGTATGATATATATCCTCCTGCCACCACAGATATGCAGGGAACAGGAGCAGGAGCAAGGCATTGCATGCTGAAAGGACTTCTGCAGCCAACCTTTCTTGCTCAGATACCTGCCCCTCCAGCTCCCTTCTGATGTCTGAGGAGCCATCACTGGGCAGCTGACATTCAGGATCCCCTCCTCAAAACCTGCCATATGATGAACAAAAGACATTCTGCCACTTCATGCATCAGCTTGGAAAAGGAAGACAAGGAAGGAAATCATCGGGAACCTTTCCTCATCTGATCAGCTGCTGGATAACAGAAGACCACAAATGTAAGTGACCACAGGGGACAGCTGGGTAAGGATGGATGCCTCTGTGCTATCAGCAGATGCTGAAGAAGACACAGTGTTAGAGGAAGTAAAGGGTTTTCTGGTGGTGTGAAGAGGACGCAAGATCATCCTACACTGATGGAACAGCACTCCAAGAGTGAAACGTTTCAAGCAAAAGTTTGCTAGTGCTTTTTCTGTCCTGCTCGACCCATTTCCAGCCACAACCCCCATAACCACACAACGTGGTGATGCTTTCTAATGAAAGTGAAGCACTATTTATTGTGTGTGTGCCTGCCACCAACAGAGAGGCTCTGTCAGCAGAGAGCCTCACAGAGGCACCTGAAGTGCAACTGCAACAAGCACAAACCAACGCTTGTAGTGTGAGGCCATGACTGTAAGTCAATGGCCACCAGGTAGTGACCGTGTAACAACACAGGGAGCCTGTGGGCCTGCGTGGTCCAGAGAGGAGTCGAGCATCTGCTGAGTCCCCAGATGCCATCCTCCACCAGGGTTGGCAAAAGCATCGTGGCCACTGCTCCCAGAGACTCTCAGGCAGCTTTAAAAACACTCTTTCATCCTTATGCACAGATTTACTTATTCATGTACTCTCAACAGAAGCACTAACAGCCATAATTGGATCCATTACTGGGTTATTAGAGCTCTCAGTCACTGCCTCTGCTGGGGAAATGCAAAGGAAGAACAGACAGGGCAGAGGCATGGCCACGGGCAGGGGCTTTAAAAATGGGTTAAGTTGTTGCTGTGGCAACTAAAACAAAATTTCTGGCAGGGACTGCCATGTGTGGGGAACTGTAAACTTCTCCATTTGTGGAAAACACTGGTCATGTCTCCGAAAGGGAGGTGGAGGAAAGACAGAAAGAAGGGCTCTTTTCAGAGCCGGCTACAGCAAGAGCCAAAAATGATCTGCTTGCAAATTTATCCTTATGGCAAGCTCTGATGATGGTTGGATTCTACATACCAGAGCTTCCAGGAGCCAGTGCACCGAGACAGAGCTGGCGGGTACGGAGGAGCACTTTGAGGTATTCAGTCCAGCTCGTCTTGGCTGCCAGGATAGCAACTGAACGGCTGCACAGGCACAGAACTGGAGTGCACTCACTTCCACCTTTACCTGCCTCCTCTGCTCAACAGCCTATCGAGGGTCTCCATGGAAAAAGAAGCTCCTCTGGGAATTAGCTTCCCTTGAGCTGACAGGTCCTGGAACACCAAACTTTCCACCCATCAGCAGCAGGAAATGGAAACACAGAGGTTAGGTCTGGATATGCTAAAATTTGGCTACAAACACTGAACCTGGTTTCAGAGAGCACCGTAAGTGTTCAAGACACTCGGTTCTCCCTGAGCGGCCAGGATGGCAGTAACAACCTGGATAAACTTCACATGTCCCGACAAGCTTCAGAAGATGTCCATTAAGTTAACATCTCAACATGGGTTGCAGACTTACAGGTTCCGCAGCTGAAGTTCATGTTTAATTACAACACAGGACTTGAAAAAGCAGAATCAGCGTCGATCTACTGTTGATTGATTTGACCTTGATTCAGGCTCGCCACCTATTTAATCTTCTGGGAGAGCCCTGAGCAGCTCTGCTGCTTAGCTAGCAAAGTGTAATACCTCCTGTCCCCACTTTCCTGCTCAAGGATCATGGTTCATCAGTTTGTTACTTATGAAGTAATTCATTTAGTTGGGAAACTCAGACTGGCACAGATGCCTGATGCAAGGTTCTGAATTCTCTCTAGTATATAGGTTGGAGCTACCGAATGGGCACTTTGCTAAAAGATTCAAGAGTGACAACAGATGCTGCCAGGAGAAAATTTGCCTACTGAGAGGTACTGTATAGGCAAAATGATTGATGAGGATTTCAGTTTTCCTCTGGAGTCAGCAGCTTAACTATGAAGACTTTATTGCCAGTTAGACTCGCTTGGTGGGGACTGATTTCCACTGTGAAAGGAGGTGCAGAGGGAATGGGGGTACAAAGCTATGGGACTGGTGCTGGATAAGCACAGGGGAGCAGCATCCAAGCAGCCCCATTGCAATGCCACTGGTCTCCTCTCTTCTATCCCCTAGTGCCATGTGGCTCACTGCTTGCGTATCCTGGGTCTCACAGCAAATACAACTTCACTGCATTGATGACCTCAGTGAGGGTTTTTTAAGCTGACTGACAGCAACCTGGAAAAAAAAACACCCAGGAGCTATGAAATTGTGCCACTGCCAAAGAGGAGCTTAACGCAGGGCAGCAAAGAGGCTCCGGCTAAATGCACAGGAGGTGTTTAAATAGACACCCAAGGTCTGCTCTGCACAGCATTATGGAGTGTAGTGAGTCTCTGAGGTCCAGGGAAGAAATGAGTACTTGCAGTGCTCAGTGAAGCTTATGCTTACAATACAGCTCTAATTATCCTGTTAATCAAAGCAAAAAAACCCTTCAGTTCTGCAAATCCAGCCAGAAAAAGGCTCCAGATTCACTGCTCAGTCACTTAACCCCCAACTGCCCTACATGCTGGAAAGCCAAGGAATAGGAAGTTTTGAAAGGCTTTGTAATTTTACTCCACTCCTCCTCTTCACAACCTTCGACCTTCATTCCCAGCCTACAACACTTGGACAAGGACTCGTTAACAAGGAGGTTTAGAGAAGAAATGTAAGACATTATGTGTTTGCAACTGCTAAATCTTAAATCTGTTGTATATGATGTTGTTTGTGTAAACAAAAATCTTTTGTTGGCATAAATATCACCGCAATCCATACTTCTATCACACACTGAAGTATATGGCATACATCAAAACCTTAAATATCTTACTCTGGTCAGTGGAGTTCATGGTGTGGTTACTCCTAGTGAACAGCAGTTTTCTTCATTGTATACTCCTTCTTTTTAAGTAGGCTGTTGCTTTGAGACACGCATACTCTGGTTTAAATGCTACAGAGAGAAAAAAACCCAGTCTATCAAACAAGAGAAAGATAGATCACATACAGATCACTTCTCAATTTCCAGAGCCACTGATGCAGTGAAGATGTGTGTTGCTTGAGAACAGACTTGTCATTGGCTTTGGGTGGTGAAACATCACCAGCAGATAAGGCTGGCTGGGAGGTTTTCACTGTGCACACACACATCACAGTTTTAGTCTTGAGCTGTTAACACCTGCACCTGAGCTTTTCCACACTTTTAAGCAGTCCTAGGCCTGCTGTCATAAATCAGGAGCCTATCATAGTGGATGAGGTAAATACAAGTTTTACTTTAAGTTCACAATTTTGAGGGGCTGGCTGTTTATTCAGGAGCTCCTTTTAATTACAAAGAACTGAGTAGCATGCATTATTGTGAAGCACGGTGGCTACACATATGATGTATCTGACACTGGAGATACCACAGAATCATAGAATAGTTAGGGTTGGAAAGGACCTTAAGATCATCTAGTTCCAACCCCCCTGCCATGGCTAGGGACACCTCACACTAAACCATGTAACCCAAGGCTCTGTCTAACTCGGCCTTAAATACCACCAGGGATGAAGCATTCACAATTTCCCTGGGCAACCCATTCCAGTGTCTCACCACCCTCACAGTAAAGGATTTCTTCCTTATATCCAATCTAAACTTCCCCTGTTTAAGTTTGAACCCATTACCCCTTGTCCTATC